>JACXGM010035705.1:0-11597 GCA_016801145.1 Umbra pygmaea | reverse complement strand
AATGCTTTACACAACACTTGAAGATTAACATTGAACTGCCATGTCAAAACTGCCATTCTGCAATCAAAACTGCCATTCTGCAATCAAAACTTAACACTCTGACTTCAAAAGGCCCTCTTCAGATCGATAGTTAACACACATGCACATGAACAATAAACAGTCAAACAGACACAACACACTGGTCAACTTTACTCAAGACCCTTCTGTCATTTGTAGTTTTTAAACCGTTTTTATTCCCATAACCAAGCCTCAGTGATACATTGTACAGGTAGTAAAACAACTCCCATTACAAGCCAGGGATCACTCCGTCGATTGGGGTCGGGCCACGTCACCTCGTCCACATCACAGGCGATGTTCTCCCTTGGCAGGCAACGAGAAAATATCGCCGGGCGTGGCGTATCCACCTGTGGATTGAGCCCACCTCGGCCTTTTCACTCGCCATACACCTCGATGTCTCCGCATGCCTCCTCCATTGCTCGCAGGAGCGGCACGCGTGCATGTGTAGGCGGTCATAGACCTTCCACCGCCATGCCGAAAATAATTCCCCTATCAGGTTGAGGACCGGGAAATAAGGGGGCAGTCAAAACTGACATTATCCCAGATGACAACGAATGGGCTGCCCTGGTTGGTCCTGACAGCTAATAAAGGACAAAGTGGATACATCTAACTAGGTGACAACTAATAAAGGACAAAGTGGATACATCTAACTAGGTGACAACTAATAAAGGACAAAGGGGATACATCTAACTAGGTGACAGCTAATAAGGGACAGTAGATATATCTAACTATGTGACAACTAATAAAGGACAAAGTGGATACATCTAACTAGGTGACAGCTATTAAAGGATAAAGTGGATACATCTAACTAGGTGACAGCTATTAAAGGACAAAGTGGATACATCTAACTAGGTGACAACTAATAAAGGACAAAGTGGATACATCTAACTAGGTGACAGCTATTAAAGGACAAAGTGGATACATCTAACTAGGTGACAGCTAATAAGGGACAGTAGATATATCTAACTATGTGACAACTAATAAAGGACAAAGTGGATACATCTCACTAGGTGACAGCCATTAAAGGACATAGTGGATACATCTAACTAGGTGACAGCTAATCAGGGACAGAGTGGATACATCTAACAGCTAAGAAGGGGCAGTAGATATATTTTGAACCAAGGTCTCTATAGTGCAGATTAAAGCCATACATTACGGTACTTCAATGAAAGAGACAGCTAACCACTAGACCACAGGAACTACTCATAGAACAAGTCGACATGTCACCACATCTTATATTTGCTGTCAGTTGATTTAATTGGTTGACATGCAGACATTAAATCAACATTTTCAGACTCCTGGTGAGGTGCATAGCTAGTCAGGTTTAATTAATTGGCTAATGTTTCAATAATGGGCTAAGGTCTCATTATTGTGCAAAATTTTAATGTATTGGCTAAGTGTTTAAGGGCTGTTTATTTTGATACCTCTCTCTAATCTCTTGTCATCTGTCTTTACCATCCTATTATCTGATGTAGGAGTGCTGTGATTGGTTAAGGAACAAGACAGTGGGGCTGTCAGAAAGAAGAAGTTGTGTGTTTTCAACTATTAGTGAGAGAGGAACAAAAGAACAAACAATGTTCTGTTATACGTGCTGGAGCTCAGATCCTTCTCTATGGTGTTTTCCTCATATGTTTTCCTGTGAGAGTATCTGCTGGCATCGTTTAGGATTGCTGATTCTCCCTGAAAAATGTCTGTGTTCTTTTTTTATATCTACTAGTTAGCTTTTTTGTTGTTTTGTCTTCATTGTCTCTACCCTCTGGCTATTTGGGTGTGAAGTTCGACTATAGTTCAAACAGATAAACTTGGAATATAAGTTTGACCATACACCAGCCAGCATTTCAGCTAGCTTGTTGTATCTCAGCATAGCCTGTAAGGTGTGTAGCTGAAACACATTGCTGGTTGTCTTCACATGGATTATCCTATAATCAATGGACCACTGATTTTACGCTACTGGAAATGTATATTACCTAATTGACCTTTCTGCATCTTCGTCTGGACACCAGACTTCACCTGCAACTTCTTCTACAACAAAGTCCTACCTACCTCCAGAATACTACCTGCTAATTGGATAGCTCTCGTTGGCTTGCGTTCTGGCAACCCAGCCCCACCTAAGTAAAAATAAGTATATTTAACTTATACTCCAGTATTATACTTGTTTAACCATAAGTAGAAATTCAATATATTTAAAATATTTGAAATATTCTTTCAAAATATACATACTAAATATACACATAAAATACATTTCAAGTATCCTTTTTTTTGCTTGGGCATCTATTCACCACACTCTTTTTTAAATGCTCTGCTTGAGAGTGTTGTTCTTCTGTAGTGTTTTTAACTGCTAGGCTCTGGTTTGGTGCTGGTTATGTTGGCTAGGCTGGTCTGTCCTAGATCGGACCCTGCTACTGATTCTGTGTCATTGTACTCTTTAGCTTCAATCTGATTATAACTTGCTGAATTCCCTCTGTTTTTGGGAATTCACCAACCATCCACTACTCCATTAATTTGGACCATCCAGGGTTGCATGGCACTCATCAGTAAAAAAGTAAAAAATTATTCTTCATGTATTGCTGGGCCCACTGCAACCGTTTCTGGTTGTGAGCACTGGTTAGGGGTGGCCGAATAGTAGGATTATGCACAACTGCAAGGCACCAGCAGCTTCAAATACCTGTTTGCTGCTTGGTAATGGAATTTAAGCAGCTGCTCTCTTAAACCAATAAATTTGTCTGGCAGTAACATTCCTCAATATGCCTTTATCTGCACAAACCCGTCTGTGCTTTGAATCAGCCACAAATATAATCACAGTACATTGATCACGCTTAAAGTGATGGTTCAGAGTAATAGAACCCTAGGGTCCTTTGCACCTTGACTTCGAGGTAAACAACCCCCAAAAAGCTTTTTTCTGTTGTTATAACATTGGTTGAGTTAGAGCTGTCAGCCGAATGGCTTGGTGCAGGCACTAATGGAACCAAGGGTGTGTCTCGTAAATATCCCCACTAACAATGCCCGGAATGTTACCAAACTTTTACAGTAGTACAAATAGTTTCTCCACTTATAAAACAAGGCATTAAAAGGTTTGTAATTACAATAGAAGTATATTTAAATAACACTTGCCTGATGGTTGCTACTCTCGTCTGCTACCACGATCCCGCAAGATCTCCGAATATCCCACTAGATCACGCACAGAGCACAACATGTATTGCCTAGCAGCTGAGAGTAGCAACCATCAGGCAAGTGTTACTTAAATATACTTCTGGTGGACTACAAATCCATTAACACATTAACCAAACTGTAATTTCCCTCATTCTCTTCATTTGAATTCATTGCTTATAAATCATCATTTCCCTGTCCACTATTCTTGTATACAGTGCATCCGGAAAGTATTCACAGTGCTTCACTTTTTCCACATTTTGTTTTGTTACAAACTTATTAGGAAATTGATTAATTCATTATTTCCCAACAAATTCTAGAAACAATACCCCATAATGACAATGTGACAAAGTGTGTTTGAAATCTTAGCAAATGTGTTAAAAATAAAAAACAAAAAAGCACATGTACATAAGTATTCACAGCTTTTGCCATGACACTCAATATTGTGTTCAGGTTTATCCTGTCTCCACTTATCATCCTTGAGATGTTTTCACAACTTTATTGGAGTCCACCGGTAGTAAATTCAGTTAATTGGACATGTTTTGGAAAGGCACAAACTTGTCTATATAAGGTCTCTCATTCAACAGTGCAAGTCAGAGCACAAACCAAGCCATGAAGTCAAAGGAATTGTCTGTAGACCTCTGAGACAATTGCATTGAGGCACAAATCTGGGGAAGGGTACAGAAAAATATCTACAGCATTGAAAGTTCCAATGAGCACTGTGGCCTCCATCATCTGTAAATGGAAAAAGTTTGGAACCACCAGGACTCTTCCTAGAGCTGGCCGCCCGGCCAAACTGAGTGATCAGGAGAGAAGGGCCTTAGTCAGGGAGGTGACCAAGAACCCAATGTTCACTCTGACAGAGCTCCAAGGTTTCTCTGTGGAGAGAGGATAAACTTCCAGAAGAACATCCATCTCTGTAGCACTCCACCCATCAGGCCTGTATGGTAGAGTGGGCAGACAGAAGCCATTCTTCAGTAAAAGGCACATGAGAGCCAGTGGCGGTGCATGGCAAATTTTACAGAAGATGTTAGTGAGCTTAGTATGGAGATCATATTGCCTTACATAGGTGCCAATGTATGTTTTCCTCCGTGCGCAAACCTTTAAAAAAATGTTGTCAAACATGTTTGCACTTCAGAAATCTGAACCTTCGGAAATGGACAGCGGGCACACTATTAACTTGATAATAAAGTCGTGGAATTGGCTTTATTTTATTATGAAGATAATAAAATATTTCAACTCAGGACACTGCCACTTCTCACAAATACAGATATGATTGGAGATTAAAAGTTTAACTGACATGAAACCGCGATCAGCTTTGTGGGAAATTAAGAATCAATGCTACGTCTTCAATTAACCATAACTACAATGTTTAATTTTAAATATTTGCAGCCTACTGGCAGTCTGGCACACGACGTGGGTGATCTAGCTCCGGAGCACAGACAGTATCAGTGCCTATGTTCCCTTATGATAACATGATGACTGTTGAAAAAAATCCTTAAGTTGAAGAGTACAATGATCAATTGACTAATCAAATGCTGAAATTATGTAATTCTGAACTGTCTTTGACATACACGTGAATGTAGTAGCTGATGCAAGCATTGTCAAACTTTGCGAAAGCTTGAGTCATCACCCTCTCCTTGCCTACTCCTGCTCAGTGATACAAATTTTCATGTTAAATTACCAAACTTCAAACCCACAACTTATTTCACTGTTGTTCTGGACACATCATGGGACACACAGTTGAACTATTTTGCTCTGTTAGCCTCAACATCTCTAACATTTCCCCCGCTGTCTGTCCCGACGATTATATATTTTTTATTTTCCTTTAAAACATTCCCCACAAAACTGCCAAGCATCATATCTCATCCTGAATGATCAAAGCAGTTGCCCCCTCCAGCTCTCTGATGCCATCTACTGTGCACTTCCCCTTGATATGGCCCCCAACACCCCTGAAGTTTGGGCTAACCAGTTCAACATTGCTCTTTATACCTCCCTAAACACTCTTGCACTAATCAGAACTAAGCATGTTTCATTCACATCCTCAGGAACCTGGTTTACATCTGAGCTACATTCTCTGAAGCAGGTTGGCTGCCACCTTGAACGCATGTAGCTGTGAAAACCAAAACAATTAAAGGGAACATATTGGAGAGAAGCTGTGAACACCAAATTATCTAGAGACTCCAACCTGGAGAGAAGCTGTGAACACCAAATTATCTAGAGACTCCAACCTGGAGAGAAGCTGTAAACATCAGAACCTCTAGAGACACCAACCTGGAGAGAAGCTGTGAACATCAGAAAATCTAGACACCAACCTGGAGAGAAGCTTTGAACACTAGAACATCTAGAGACACGCACCTGGAGAGAAGCTGTGAACACCAGAACATCTAGAGACACGCACCTGGAGAGAAGCTGTGAACACCAAAACATCTAGCGACACCAACCTGGAGAGAAGCTGTGAACACCAGAACATCTAGAGACACCAACCTGGAGAAAAGCTGTGAACACCAGTACATCAAGAGACACCAACCTGGAGAGAATCTGTGAACACCAAAACATTTAGAGACACCAACCTGGAGAGAAGCTGTGAACACCAGAACATCTAGAGACACCAACCTGGAGAGAAGCTGTGAACACCAGAACATCTAGAGACACCAACCTGGAGAGAAGCTGTGAACACCAAAACATCTAGAGACACCAACCTGGAGAGAAGCTGTGAACACCAGAACATCTAGAGACACCAACCTGGAGAGAAGCTGTAAACACCAAAACATCTAGAGACACCAACCTGGAGAGAAGCTGTGAACACCAGTACATCAAGAGACACCAACCTGGAGAGAAGCTGTGAACACCAGAACACAACAACATGAGGATCCTGCTGATATTCACCCTTCTCTCCTTTATAACAGGTAATAGGCTTGTGTGTTACAAAAGTTTATAAGAAATTTATAATATACTATGTTATAACACCCAGTTATCAAGTGTGTGTATGAATGTGTGCTCATGTGTGTGTGTGTGCTTGTGCATGGTGTGTGTATGTTTGTAGGTGTGCACGTGTCTGTGTGTGGATGTTTATCCTGTAGGTGGGTTTAACATGTGTGCGTTTCTGAGCATGTCTTTAAGTGCTTATGGATTAAAACAAATATCAAAAATATATTTTATTATAATATATTTGGTTTGATTGGCAGGTGGTGTAAGCTCCATTGTGACTGGATACTCTAATGGAACTGTCATCATCAACTGTCCTTATTCTAAAAGACAAGAAAGTAGTGATAAATATTTCTGCATGGGGCCAGCGTACAGTTTAAGTTGTGAGGATAACATAAGAACTGGTATTAAGAACAGCTGGTATCACAATAATAGATTTTCTCTGTATGACGACACTGAGGGAAACTACTTCATGGTGGTCATCAGAGAACTGACCAGACAAGATGAAGGGACCTACTGGTGTGGAGTGGACATTACTGGACTTGACAGTTATACCAAGGTGGATCTGGAAGTAAAGGACGGTGAGACATTTTATATCTACCCATTGTTTTAACTACAGTACAAATTACATTTACATGTTAGTCATTTAGCAGACACTTATCCAGAGCAACTGACAGTGATTGCATACATTTAATAGAAACTATGTGACTCAGTATTAAGAGCACTCCATATTTGAAACAGTCAACGGGGCAAAAGTCTGTGTTGGAAAGTGGATAATACAAATAAACATGGATCATTTTAAGACAACAGAGTTGGTGGATGTCAACTAATATAATTACTCATAGAAGTGGGAGGTTTTCAGATGGTTCCTGAGAATGGGTAGATACTACAGTGGAAGAGCCAGGCGAAAGAAGAGTTCACTACTTGCATCGGGAGCTGACTTCCCAAGGGCGTGGAACGGTCAGGAGCCCAGAGGTGGCAGAATGTAGAGCCTGTGTAGGGGTGTAGGATCTGAGCCTTAAGGTAGGGAGGAGGAGCTCCTGTTGTTGCTCCGTAGGCGAGGGTCATCCCCTTGTAGCAGATACATGTTCAACTGCGAGCCAGTGGAGCCTGCATAGAAGTGGGGTGATGTGGGAAAACAACAACAAGATTAACAATAGGCTGCTGCGTTCTGAGTGAATTGTAGTGATTTGGTGGCAAACGTCTGGAGTTCTACCAAGAGTGAGTTGCAGTAATCCAGACGTGACATGATGATTGCCTGGATGATTACCTGTGCTGCTTTCTGGGTGAGGTCGTAGTCTGCAAATGTTATAGAGCATGAACCTGCAGGAACGAATCACAGCCTTGAATTAGAGGGTATCGCCTAGGATCATGCCAAGGTTATTTACACTCTGGGAGGGTAACACTGTACAGGCATCTAATGTGATGAACATATCCTGGAGTGTACAGGCCTTCATATGCAAGAAGAGCAGCTCAGTATTGTCAAGGTTGAGCTTGAGTTGGTGTGCTGACATCCATGTCAGCCAGGCATGCAGAGATCCATGTTTTCATTTGGGTGTCTGTAGGGGGGAAGGAGAGAAATAGTTGGTTTTCATTTGCATAGCAGTGATAAAAGAGCCCATGTAAAGTTATGAAAGAGCCAAGGCTAACCTCAAATACCCTGATGAATGCCATCCTTGCTCACCCTAAATTTTGTTTTGGAATATGAAACACACTGTTGCACACTTCACCCAGTGGTGAGTGTAACCCCCTTCATCTTGATGTCTTAAAAACAAAATAAATAATAATAAGTACCTCATTACTCCAGCACACCATCCTCATCAATAATAAAACAGTTGAAATGGTTGACTGCTTCACATATCTCAGACTTACACTGGGAAATATACTCATCTTCAAACAGCAAACAAAGGACATTCAAAAAAGGAGCCAGTAAAGAATATCAGCCGTCTTTAAACTCAAAGGACTCTATGTCACCTCCCAGGTCCACCTACTTTTGTAAAGTATTGAGCAGCCCGATCACTTTCAACCCACCCTTACTCAATCATATAGGGTCACGCCAAGGTTCTTTGCACTCTGGGATGGTGACACTGCAGTTCTGTGATGGACATGTCCTGGAGCGTACAGGCCTTACCACAGAAGAATAGCAGCTCAATCTTGTCAGGGTTGAGCTTAAGGTGGTGTGCTAACATCCAAACAGAGATCCCTGTTTTCTCTTGGGTGTCTGAAGGGGTGAAGGAGAGAAATAGTTGGGTTTCATCTGCATAGCAGTGATAGGAGAGTCCATGTGAGGTACCTTAAATATACTGCCATCCTTGCTCTTCTCAAATTGAACTGCTTTGTTATGGACTATCAGAACACCCTTCATCCTAATGTAAAAAACTAAATAAATAATAATAAGTACCTCATTACTCCAGTCCCCAACCTCATCAATAATAAAACAGTTGAAATGGTTGACTGCTTCAAATATCTCAGACTTACACTGGGAAATATACTCAGCTTCAAACAGCTAACAAAGGACGTTCAAAAAAGGAGCCAGTAAAATCTATCAGCCGTCCTTAAACTCAAAGGACTCTGTGTCACCATCCATGTCTGCCTACTTTTGTACCAGAGTATTGAGTAACACAATCACTTTCAACCCACCCTTACTCAATCACTTTATATAGCTACTGTCTACAGGCCACCTGGTCCATGCAGTGTTTCTTAATGAATTCCCTGAATTCGTATTTGGTCTAGTAGTCATTAAATGACCCTCTTTGATCCTGTCTCAGGACCTACACACTGCCATAGAAAAGGATATGAGCTTCAACTGCAAGCCAGTGGAGTGTGTGTAGAAGTGGGGTGACGTGGGAGAACTTCGGAAAGCTGAACACTACAAACGTTCAGTCTCCTCAGTTTAAATTACTTCTTAATAAAGCCAAACAGATCTGCACAGTTATCTCCAATATGTTTTATATGTAAAACGTATATGTTTCCACTTCAATCAGATACATTAACACACAAAGGCAAAACCTTCAGAAAATGTATACATTCATAAATGCTACTAGCAGATCTTAAACTCTAACTGAAAAATATTACACAATAAAAAATTATCTGGCACTACAAATCTGGATTAAAATATAGCCAAGTAAATAAATGTCATGTAAAGTGAAGCAGAGCTACTATTACGTAGCTTTCCCTTTCAAATGTCGAATGTCAGATCTAAACAAAAGACTCCAGACTTGGAGTTGTATAGGGTTATACCCTGGGAAGCTTTTTCTCAGCCCCAAATGTATCCACAGTAATATTGTCTAAGCTTGTAACGTTCTGTACAGTGGAGATTGTTTTAGTTAACCCTGTGTGTTCTGAAAGTCTGGCGAAGACTTCAGTAAACAAACTTAGATTTCAAATTACAGCATGAATATTAACCTTACACTTCTGTCATGTCAAGAGCTCTAATGCACATTAAATGATGCAGACTGCATGAGTTGTTATTAAGTTCATCACACTAACGCCCTTTGTGATGCCTTGTAATGTTTGAGCACCACAAACTGTATTTATAAGTAGCTCCCGGCTGTTGTTGCTAGGTAGACAGCATAATTGTTTTGTTTGCTTGTTGTTGAAACAAGGCCTACTAGTTTAAGCTGTAAAATGTCTCATGTATGAAATAGTAAATTAAAATATTTAAAAGGCCTTTGAAATGTAGGTTTATAAATACATGAAAATACTGACGGGGCTACACCGAAATACTGACAGAGCTACATCAAAAATGTTATATTTTTTTATTTGTTTTATTCTTCCTTTGTATTTTTTTAACCTATGTATTTCTTCAAAGCTATTCATTTCTGAACCAATGGGCAGAAGTTGACCCTCTAAGACACAGCCCCTCCTCATTTGCATAATGAGGGAGAAATGCATACAGAAATGTAAAAGGACAGGCTAAGGAAAAATAAAACAGACAAAAATATTATAATATACACATAAATACATAAATTAAAAAAAGTAATTAATAAATAAAGTTCAAGATTATAACGGACAATAAATAAATAAGGTAATTATAATAGATGAATAAATAAAGAAGCTAATTAAAAGAGGTATATACATTTATGTCACATTGTATAATTTAATTACTGCCTACATTTATTTATTTACTTAATGTAA
Source organism: Umbra pygmaea (assembly GCA_016801145.1). Lineage (NCBI taxonomy): Eukaryota > Metazoa > Chordata > Actinopteri > Esociformes > Umbridae > Umbra > Umbra pygmaea. The sequence goes on along the minus strand of JACXGM010035705.1, from coordinate 1,328 downwards.
AGTTGCATTTTGGGGAAATTGTTCAGACCAAAGTATACAATACATATCAAACTTGTAAAGGCATTTAATAATTTAATTTGGATATTCATTGTAAATGACAAAATGCTTTCACTATTATGTCAAAATGGCACAATTTCTCTTTTCAGATCTCAGTACCATTGTGGCTTACTTTCATCACTGATAGTATTAGATTACTGATCATTTATGGGCAGAAACATGCTGTAAGAAGTTAGACCCATTGACGGCCTATCTGGGAGGAGGACCTACCTTCCTCTGTAACTATCCACAGGACCCTAAATACAACACCAAGTATTTCTGCACACAAAGCAAAAACAAAAATATATGATTTTGTCAACTCAAAACCAGCTGAGAGGTTCTCTCTGACTGACAACAGAACACAGAGAAGATACAGAGTGACCATCAGTACAACCCAGTTACAGTACATTGTTTACAAAGGTACATTTGGTAGTGACTGGTAAGTGATCTGCAGACAAAACTATTGACTTCAACTCACTGTGGGTAGGTGGATCTTTAAATCAGTGGAAGCTTGCTGGAGGTTTCTGGGTGGTTGTGTTTTGAGAGTGAACTTCCTCTATGATGTTTCGGTCACAGGATGCCACAATGTGTGGATTTACAAAGTAACATTTATAGAATGTCATCATAAAACATGCAAATGTAAAGTGCTTATTTAAATAAAGAGATAGAGATGTGATAGGAAGAAGATAAACAACACTTTTATGTGTCTGTCTGTCAGTCTGCCAAAATGTAATTTCTTATATGTTATTATTTGTAAATGTCACTTTCTCTCCTCTACACAGAAGCATTGCAGAATGTTACTCTCCTCTATACTGTAGAAAGAGGGCCCTTAACTGGCAGAAATACCAACAGGGCTACACCAGAATACTGACAAGGCTACACCAAAATACTGACATGGCTACACCAAAATACTGACATGGCTACACCAAAATACTGACAGCGCTACACCTAAATACTGACAGGGCTACACCTAAATACTGACAGGGCTACACCTAAATATTGACATGGCTACACCCAAATACTGAAAGGGCTACACCTAAATACTCATATGGCTACACCTAAATACTGACAGGGCTACACCTAAATATTGACATGGCTACACCTAAATATTGACATGGCTACACCTAAATACTGACATGGCTACACCTAAATACTGACAGGGCTACACCTAAATACTGACAGGGCTACACCTAAATACTGACAGGGCTACACCTAAATACTGACAGGGCTACACCTAAATACTGACAGGGCTACACCTAAATACTGACATGGCTACACCTAAATACTGACAG
>JACXGM010035704.1:0-10919 GCA_016801145.1 Umbra pygmaea | reverse complement strand
AAAGACCTGTTCAGTGACGAGTTAGGAGAACTTCCAGTTACATACTCCATGATTTTGGATACCAGCATACAGCCTGTGGTTCGCCCAGCTCACCGTATCCCTGTTGCAATGCTAGAGAGAGTTAAAGCTGAACTTGGACGCATGCAAAGCATAGGTGTCGTAACACCAGTCACAGAACCAACTGACTGGGTGTCGTCCATGGTAGCAGCACATAAGAAGGATAAGCAAGAAATCAGACTATGTATCAACCCCAAAGACCTCAACACTGCACTGAAAAGACCCCATCACCCAATGCGCAGTGTCGAGGAGGTGGCAGCGCAAATGTCTGGAGCAACAGTGTTTTCCGTTCTGGATGCAAAGAACTCTTTCTGGCAGATAACGTCTTGACAAGAAATCGTCACTGCTGACCACCTTCAGCACTCCATTCGGACGCTTCGGCATAAACTCTGCAAGTGAAGTGTTCCAGCGCTCCATGGAACCACTGTTTGCAGGCTACCCCTGCTCAGTCATTGTCGATGACATCATCATAGGAGGCCGCGGAGTGGCTGAACACGACGCCAACTTGAAAAAGGTGCTTGAAAGGGCACGGGAAGTCAATCTCAAGTTGAACCCGAACAAGTGCAAGTTTAGCCTGGACCAGGTAGCGTACGTAGGCCACATCTTCACAAGCGAAGGCCTAAAAGCAGACCCGTCTAAAACTGTAGCAATCAATGACATGCCAGTCCCCAAGGATGTGACCTCACTACAACGCTTCCTGGGCATGGTCAACTACCTAAGCAAATACATCCCAAATCTCAGCGACATTGCAGCACCCCTCAGAAAACTCACCTGCAAAGAGACAGCATGGTGTTGGTTTCAGCAGCATCAAGAGGCCTTCAAGCGCCTTAAATCATGCCTGTCCAAACCACCAATACTGGCATACTACAATGTCTATGACCCAGTCACACTGACCTGTGATGCGTCAAGTTATGGACTAGGAGCAGCATGCTTGCAGAATGGCAAACCAGTAGCCTTTACGTCGCGTGCTCTCAAAGACACAGAGATGCGATATGCCCAAATAGAAAAGGAGCTACTGGCTGTTGTGTTTGCCTGCACAAAATTCAAAGACTATGTCTACGGAAAGCCCACAATCGTGGAAACCGACCACCAGCCCTTAGTGACCATCATGAAAAAGCCCATCCATGCCGCTCCTGCCCGCCTCCAGAGAATGCTGCTTCGCCTGCAAAGCTAAGAAATCAGCCTGGTCTACAAAAAGGGCAAGTACATCTGGCAAGTTTCTGGCAGACACCCTCTCTAGAGCTCCCAGCTCACAAGCACCACAGAGCCCTGTCAAGCACGGTGACTACGAAGTCATGAGCGTGAGCTACATCTCCTCAGCACGCCTGGAGGAATTCCGTCGACACACACAGGAGGACGAAATGTTACAAACTCTTGCCACAACCATTCAACACGGATGGCCCACAAGACAATGCCAGCTCCAGCCTGCTGTGAGCCATTTCTTTCCATACAGAGATGAGCTGGCAGTGGAAGATGGCATCATCATGAAAGGCCATATAGCCGTCATCCTCCAATCCCTGCACAAGGAGTACATCAACATTGTACACAACGGCCACCGAGGCATTGAGCAGACCAAGCGTAGGGCCAGAGGTGTAGTCTTTTGACCTACATTGTCAAGGAACATTTCAGAAGAGTTGCTCTCATGTGCAGTATGCAACAGCACGAAGCCGCATCAACAGAGAGAACCCCTCCAACTCTACCCTGTTCCTGATCTGCCATGGTCCACAGTGGCCGCAGACATTCTTGATTGGCATGGCAAACACTATCAAGTTCTTGTGGATTCATACTCCGGCTGGTTCGAAGTCGACCTCCTCCGTGACCTGACCTCATCAGCTGTCATATCCAAATTAAAAAGACACTTTCGGTGCATGGTACACCTCACATACTCGTCACTGACAATGCTAGACAGTACATCAGTCAGCACTTCAAGGATTTTGCCAAGCAATGGGATTTCACTCATACCACAAGCAGCCAAGTATTTGGGTTAATACAGGGGATTTATGTTATGGTTAAGTGTGTGCCACTCCCTGCTCCACTGTTGCATGATTGGGTTGATTGAGAGACCGGTCTAATTAGTAATCACTTTCAGCCGGTCTCCTTTCAACTCTATTTAGTACTCAGTGGAGTACAGAGTGGCGCAAATAATTATTATAATGTCACTATTGCGATGCTTGCTAACGGAGGTTCCTTGCGATGCTTGCTAATGTAGTGAGTTGTACTTTCCTGTGCTATTTGTAGGTGTGATTCATTACAGACTGCAAATATCTACCCCTGTTTGCCTTTCCCACGTTTTGGGTCATATGTACATATTTGGGAATGTATAGTTGATCAGGTGTACTAATTACATATATTAACCGTGTCCACGCCGCATTAGAGCATGTGTGTCTGTGTATATATATATATATATATAAGTTGTGCAATCCTCCTGTACCTGTCTCACTACAATACATTATGGATCATTACGCTCACGGACAGATGAGCTATTCATTTAACAAGACAAACATACATACCTGCCTGGATCTCCTCTCTCCACACACACCAATACGTGACAATGATGACAATGAGAGGCAGAGCGAGAAGGTCCAATGGGTTGACAAGTTTTAACCCTGTTTTGTTTTCACACAGTTGAAGCATAAAAATAAACAATACAATACACAATACAAAACCAAAGAAAAACTTACATTTATATGTAAATTCCTCGACCACCACACTATTACAATGCCTTGCGAAAGTATTTGGCCCCCTTGAACTTTTCGACCTTTTGCCACATTTCAGGCTTCAAACATAAAGATATGAAACTGTAATATTACCATCGGGATATCATAAGCGCAGGTGTGCCCCCGCGCTGTTTTGCACTGGAACTTACACAAAGCAACGAGTGACAATCGTCATAGGTATAACATAACTTAAGAAATTTATTTTTTGATTTGTGATTGCTGATACGCTAATTTATTAACATTGTATCATGTTATGTAATAATATTAAATAATGGTTAATTCAAGGCTGTTAATATGCACATATTAGCTATCTAGTCTAGCTAATTTTTCTATTTACAGTATAGTATTCTGTACTCTCGTCTTGTCTTCACATGTAGCCTATAAATGTAGTACAGTAATGTTGTAGTATTAAAAAGACATTACAGAATCAGATCACTGTGAAATCTTTATATTTTATCATGCCGAATGTATGTATACAGTGCCTTGCGGAAGTATTCAGCCCCCTTGAACATTTCGACCTTTTGCCACATTTCACGCTTCAAATATAAAGATATAAAACTGTAATGTTTTGTGAAGAAGCAACAACAAGTGGGACACAATCATGAACTGGAATGAAATTTATTGGATATTTTCAACTTTTTTAACAAATAAAAAACTGACAAATTGGGCGAGCAAAATTATTTAGCCCCTTTACTTTCAGTGTAGCAAACTCTCAGAAGTTCAGTGAGGATCTCTGAATGATCCAATATTGACCTAAATGACTAATGATGATAAATAGAATCCACCTGTGTGTAATCAAGTCTCTGTATGAATGCACCTGCTCTCTGATAGTCTCAGAGGTATGTTGAAAGCACAGAGAGCATCATGAAGAACAAGGAACACCAGGCAGGTCCGAGATACTGTTGTGGAGAAGTTCAAAGCCGGATTTGGATACAGAAAGATTTCCCAAGCTTCAAACATCCCAAAGAGCACTGTGCACGCAATAATATTGAAATGGAAGGAGTATCAGACCACTTCAAATCTACCAAGACCCGGCTGTCTCTCTAAACTTTCAGTTCATACAAGGAGAAGACTGATCAGAGATGCAGCCAAGAGGCCCATGATCACTCTGGATGAACTGCAGAGATCTACAGCTGAGTTGGGCGAGTCTGTCCATAGGACAACAATCAGTCGTATACTGCACAAATCTGGCCTTTATGGAAGAGTGGCAAGAAGAAAGCCATTTCTGAAAGATATCCATAAGAAGTGTTGTTTAAAGTTTGCCACAAGCCACCTGGGAGACACACCAAACAAGTGTGACAAACAAGGTTTAAAATCATGAAACAAGTGAATCGTAGGGAAAACTGAGGTCTGTTAAAGTAATTTCACCAATACTGTAGGTGTGTCGCTATGCTGGTGGTCAGCTTGTGTCTTTTGATGATGAACAGCCCTGTTGATTCGCACATGCGCTGTGTGCCAGACCTCCTCCGCGCGGCATTAACTACTGGCATGTCCATCCATCCCGGTGTCCAAGGAGCGAGGACCAATTCGTACCCCAGGATATATTGAAAACGGTTGAGTCTTGTTGAGGAATGGAGCAAAGAGTTTTGTTTATACTCAGCTCAGGGTAAAAACTGTGCCCTACACTCACCCTACTGGACCTGGCAATGAATGTGTAGGAACCTCCCCAGTTTTTGATTCACCCATTCCACATGCTTGTTGGACTGCGGCCGGTATCCAGGTGAGAGGCTGACCATAGCCCCAGTTTTGTTCATGAAGGCCTTTCATACTTGTCACGTGAATTAGGGGCCACGGTTGGTGACCGTCTTTCAGAAGACCATAGTGATGGTAGACCTGTTGAAACAGGGCCTCAGCAACCAGGAGAGAGTTAGGGATATCAGTTAAAGGGATGAATTGGCAGGCCTTCCAAAAACGGTCCGCTACCACCATGATCGTAGTGTATCCATCTGAAGGCATGAGGTCAGTAACAAAGTCAATGGACAGGTGGGACCAAGGTTGCTGAGGCCCCAAAAGGGCCCCGGAAGGGCCAAATGTTCCCCGTCCAGGGAGGTAACAGGAAATGGAGAGGGCAGCGACTGCGTGCGGAGACCCAGCAGTAGCGTAACTATCGGTAAGCAGGGTATGCGGATGCTTACGGGCCCGGACCAATCAGGGGCCCGCGCGAAACTGATCAAAAGTTATCGTATCTCTGAACTTGCCATACTGTCAATTGAGAATGCCCATGCATGCCAAAAGGCCGGGAAATGCCGCTATAATGTAAGCAGGGGCGTCGAACTGGGGGTAAAACCAATACTGATTACCAGGACCAAGGGAGAGAGGGCCCTTGAAAAGAGTATATGGAATATATTTTAATTTAACTGGATATTTTCATCTCCTAATTAAATTTAATAATGCATGTTAGATTAAATCTAAAGTTTGTGTATTGGCTGAATAACTTGGTTGATTGACTGACTATATTTTGTATCCAAAAAAAGACAAAGGTCTCCCCCACCTCTTGCTAATGCGCCAAATGGTTTAGTCCAATTGCACAAATTTTGTTTTGTTCAGTTGAGCATCTGGTGGAGCGCAAACTTCTGCTGTAGAAATGTCTTTCTCAAAAAAATCTAAATCAGGCTACAAAAAGAGAAGTGAAAGACAGGAGAAGTAGAGAAAACAAAATGAGTGGAAAACAAAATGGTAACTGACTTTTCAAAGAAAGGTGAGCACAAACTATAAAATGAAATACATGGTGCTAAACTGCTTGAATATCTCTGCGACCGTTAGTGCTAAAAACGAACCCATTGAAAGAGAAGAACATACACTTTCAATTGATAATTTGATTATACATGTAATCTGAAGTAAAGGCTAAATGAAATAACTACACTAACAATGCTGTTTGCATACAGCACACCATTATAATAGTCTAATTTGAAACATGTTTAATTTTAAATTAATATGCTTTACTGCCTATATTTTGCAATAATAGGCTAATCAGTGTCATAGGTAGCTTGGTAGCTCATCGGTAGATACATATCATGTCAACTTTATTGTTATGTAAGATTTAGTAAAAGCAAACCTTAACTTTGTAAAACATGGGCCTCAATTTTAGAAACTCTCAAACCAGGGAGTGGAGTAGCAACAGACACCTCATCATCGTCTTTGGATTTGAGACAAGGTGAGCTTATATCAAGAACACACCATTATAATAGTCACATATAAAACATGTTTAATTTTAAATTAATAGGCTATAATAAAAAATAGCAATAATAGACTAATCAGTGTCATAGGTAGCTTGCACAATTGTTTTATGGGGGGGTTGAGGAACATGGGGGCCCATCAGGACTGCCTAAGCATAGGACCCAGGATCTTGTGCTACACTCATTAATGTAAGTGATGTATTTTGACCTAGGCCTATGTTTGGAATGGCTTTTGAGCAGTCAGGATTGTTTTAAACTATAAACAATATGCCCAAAATAACATGAAATTATTCATAGCAACACACACCTAACATAACAACAATGTACGACAGTTCTGGAACACGTATTTTACATGCACACAGAGACATTTGTTTATTGAATTAGAATGCATGGAATATCTTTCAAACAGATTTTTGGTGAGCTTCTCTTCAAAACGTAATCTGTTTGAATAAAGTAATATGTAAAAGTTGCAAACGAGTATTGCACTGTACTGTAGGCTACATAGAACTCGCTGTGTTTTCAGAGTAGAGCATTTTCAATGGTATGTGTGGCAGTAATAGAGCATTTAATGATAACTGAATGTACGTTTTGGTGATCCCTTATGAGAGCGAGCAGTTAATCACTTAACCCTCTGTATGTGTGTGTGTGTGTGTGTGTGTGTGTGTGTGTGTGTGTAGTCATAGCAGTGAGTAACAATGTGTTATGATGCGCCATCACCAGCAGTGTTTTTTCACGTGTTGTGGTGCACCGTCACCAGCAGTGTTTTTTCATGTGTAATGGTGCGCCGTCACCAGCAGTGTTTTTTCAGGTGTTATGTTGCACCATCACCAGCAGTGTTTTTTCATGTGTTATTATGTTGCCTCGTCACCAGTGTTTTCTTTTGTTGTGGTGCGCATAGTTTACCCCTCATCACGTGATGTAGTAGGGGGGCCTGCCTTGATAATCCTGCATATGGGCCCGGTGTTGGCTCATTACGCCACTGAGACCCAGAGTAGTAACCAAACCCTGGTTGATTAGGTTTCCCGTCGCTCCGGAGTCTATGAGGGCAGTAGAAATCAACTGTGAGGAATAGTCATTGAACTGAGTAGGTATTACACATAGATGTGAAGTTAGGGTACTGGAGTGACACACGTGATCAGAGCGTGGTTTGCCCATCCCGAGTGACCTCCACTGGAGTATCTTTGGGTTCTGGGCAGTGGAACGGAGTGGACAGGGGAGGGGAGAGCATGTATCCAGAAGGGGTTGACATTGATAGCGTTCTCGCAGCATCTCGTCTAGCCTGATGAACGTGGATATAAGGGTTTCAAGGTCTATATCTTCATCCCGGCATGCCAACTTCATCTTCACATCTTCGCATAGGCCCCTCCAATAGGCCGTGTGTAAAGCCCGGTCATTCCACCCTGCAGAGGCTGCGATGGCTACGGTGTACTCAGATGCGGCGTGCTGGTCATCCTGGTTGAGATGAAATAAGCGCTCACCTCCATCTCTCCATTCAGTGGGGTGATCAAAAACCGCCCAAAGCCGGTCCAGAAAGGTGGGATAGAAAACATTTGCTATCTCTCCTTCTTCCCAGATGGCTGTAGCCCACTGCAACGCCTTTCGCATAGCAAGGAAGTTATTTGTGCCACCTTAGACTGGTCAGCTGTGTAGTTCATTGGTTGAGAGGCCAGGTACAATACCTGCATTAAAAACCCATGATATTGTAAAGGCGTACCATCATATTGTTCCAGACTAGCTGGGACATGGTAGTGTTGGACGATGATGGGGCGACTGGTGGAGGTGTTTTATCTGTAGCGGGTGGCACCGCAGGGATGCTGGATAGCGTACCTTCAGATCCCCCATCCGGTACAGCCAGAAGAGGACTGGCCACCCCCTTGAGTCTGACCTCTCTCTGGTTTCTTCCTAGGTCCACCTACTAGGGAGTTTTTCCTAGCCACTGTGTATAACTTGTGTTGCATACTCTTGGGGGTCTCGGGCCGGGTGTCTGTCAAAGCACTTTGTGACAACTGCTGTTGTAAAAAGGGCTTTATAAATAAATTTGATTGATTGATTGATAGAGTGCAGAAAGAATCTGTTGAATATTCTGGATTGCAACGTTGAGTTCTTCCAATATCTCTTGGTGATGGGCTAGTCGCTGCTCGTGGCTATCAACTGCCTGGGCCACTGCTGGTGAATCTCCTGCTATTGAGTGATTCTGTATCAAGTCACTAACAGAAACTATGGAGCTTATATGGAGTGACTAATGAGGTGAGGGCCTGCAGGTGTGACAGGTGATTGGGAGTGCTGTGGTCCGTGTTCCTCCACTGCTGTAGTGTGTGCCCCAGGCAAAGCGGATCGCCGGGGGGTTGAGCAGGTTGGGCAGGTGGACATGTGACACCTATTAATATATTTGTAATAAAAGCAATCAAATGATGCAGTTTAAAATGTAATATTTGTATTAAAAGCAATCAAATGATGCAGTTTAAAATGTAATTTATATCCATGATTGTTCATGTTAATATGCTCGAGCCAACAGAGTTAAAGGTTTACCCATCTTATTTTTTTACCATTACACCATTGATACTATTTACAACATTTCACCCATGTCACAATATTGAATTATATAGTTAATTAATAGTAGGCCAGCTGAGTGACTTGTGAGACTGTCAGTCTCTGTCTCCCTCTGTTGATGAAAGGAAGAAAAGCACAATTGTTTAGTAGTTCATGTACTCTATATAATTTTGTTTTTACAAAGTAAATACTGTATCTTAATTTCACATTGGCCATTTGAGTACTATAAAAGTAAAGGTGATCTATGAATGACATGCAATTCTATTACATTATATAGTTGAACTTGATGGAACATTGTACGTTTTGCCATAGATTAGGTTGTTGACCATAGTGAGAAACCCTGTCCAGTTTCCCTCACGTTGACAAGGTGTTGTACTTTTAGTTCAACTGATTCAATGGAAATGTGTGCTCTGAACAAGGTTGAGGGAAAGACTGTGACTGAGCAGAATGCAACAAAGGCTTTTATCACTGAAGGTTCCAGAAAATGGTGGTTGTGTAGAGTTCCATGCAAGAGGGAGAATTAGAGAGACAGAGGGATGTCAGCCCAAAGAAAGAAGCACAAAGCTCCACAAGTCTTTGCCAGCTAGATTTTAAATTGTAAGGGCTCTAGTTCATTGGGGTTGATCTGTTCCAGCTAAAATAAAAGGCTTATTGCTTAAATTGAAATAACGGTAACGCTTTAGATTACAGCCCAGAAAGTACTGCGTAAGTACACAGAATTTACAGCGTACCTTTCGGTAATTATAGTGTACCTATAAAGTATGTACGTGTAATTATAAGGGAACAATTTATAATATTTGGGGAATAAAGGGGTAACAACCAGGACAAATACAAATAATATATGCAGTAAGTATTTTATAACTAAGGGCTAACTATTTTAATATTACATGTTATGTATGACCTACTATGCTAAAAAACATGGAAAATTACTAATAATTTATAAAGGCTACAGTAATGAATTCATAATTTTGGGCTAACTATTCAAATATTACGTGATATGGCCTAAGCTACATGCAAAACAACAATCTTGTGTTTGAGAGCAACACACATTCACGGAATTGGCTCGATCACCCTCCTCTCCACATAAACAAGGTGTGTAGTGATCGCAGTGGCGATGTTGTACTGTGGCTGCCGTCATATCATCCAAGTGGATTCTGCAAACTGAAGATTCCGGAGAGACCTCTGACATGGTTGTTCAGCAGTTTATATAGTAAATTTGCTATACTTCATTAAATCATAATCATAAACCACATACCTTTTTGGAATAATAGGTATTAAAATATATTTATAGGCCTAAGTATATCTTTTTAACCACAGGGTACATAGTATGCATGATGGAGATTACTGAACAACAAAACTAGAAATTCAGGGGAATGAGTTAATGAGTTTTTGGTAAGGTTTTATTTAGAATTTTCAATATAGGCAACTAACCTTAAGAAAGAAAAAGATTAAAGGATTTTTTTGAGTCATCAAGCAAAATAAGAACTCTATAGGTCACCATAGTGAAAACAAGGCAAGCAAAATTATAACTATTTTCTGTAGTTACTGTGTAAAGATACCATTGTTTTGTCTAGTTACAGTTTAAGTCATACTTGTTACCCCCTTGTTTTACGTAGCTACAGAGTAAGTACAAAATTTGCGGGCCGTAAATTAAAGTGGCACTTGTTACCCCTTGTTTCACGTAGTTGTAGGGTACAGTAGGTGCAGGTCCTTCTCAAGAAATTAGCATATTGTGATAAAGTTCATTATTTTCAATAATGTAATGATAAAAATTTAACTTTCATATATTTTAGATTCATTGCACACCAACTGAAATATTTCAGGTCATTTGTTGTTTTAATACTGATGAGTTTGGCATACAGCTCATGAATTCCTATCTCAAATAATTAGCATATCATGAAAAGGGTCTCTAAACGAGCTATTAACCTAATCATCTGAATCAACTAATTAACTCTATAAACACCTGCAAAAGATTCCTGAGGCTTTTAAAAACTCCCAGCCTGTTTCATTACTCAAAACCGCAATCATGGGTAAGTCTGCCGACCTGACTGCTGTCCAGAAGGCCATCATTGACACCCTCAAGCAAGAGGGTAAGACACAGAAAGAAATTTCTGAACCAATAGGCTGTTCCCAGAGTGCTGTATCAAGGCACCTCAGTGGGAAGTCTGTGGGAAGGAAAAAGTGTGTCAAAAAACGCTGCACAACGACAAGAGGTGACCAGACCCTGAGGAAGATTGTGGAGAAGGACCGATTCCAGACCTTGGATGACCTGCGGAAGCAGTGGACTGAGTCTGGAGTACAAACATCCCGAGCCACCGTGCACAGGCGTGTGCAGGAAATGGGCTACAGGTGCCGCATTCCCCAGGTCAAGCCACTTTTGAACCAGAAACAGCGGCAGAAGCGCCTGACCTGGGCTACA
>JACXGM010035703.1:0-11597 GCA_016801145.1 Umbra pygmaea | reverse complement strand
TTGCAGAGGGAGGAGTTAAAACCCAGGATCCTGAGCTTGGAAATGAGCTTAGCAGGAACAATAGTGTTGAATGCTGAGCTGTAGTCCACAAACAGCATCCTCACGTATGTGTTCCCTTTTTCCAAATGTGAGAGGGCGGTGTGTGCCGTCAGTGCGATTGCATCGTCTGTAGATCTGTTGGGGCGGTATGCAAATTGTATGGGCACGGTTCATGAAATTGAGCAAAGTGAATGCCAAAAATTAACAACACAAGCAGTGAGTCATATTTTGTGCTTGAACATAAAACTGAGCCGTAAAATTTCATTTTTGAAACAATGATTTCTAAAACATAACGTTTGACTAGTGTGTGTTTCTGCAAAATGTAGATTTGGGGATGTTAGCTGGCTCAGTGGTTAGGGAGTCAGACTTGTATTCGTAAGGTTGCTGGTCCAATTCCTGACTGTGCCATGTGTCCTTTGGCAAGGCCATCCAGGGGGATGTCCATGCACTAACTGTAAGTCTCTCTGCATAAGAGTGTTAAAGGACTGAAATGTAAATGTTAAAATATTGTCACCTATAAGGCACTGGTATATTACCAGTAGTATGAGGTTGTAAATATGTCAAAATCTTTTTGTTATTCATCACCATGGGTAAAACACAAGAGCTTTTACCTACACAGATCAGATAACGGATTTTAAAACAAATATATACAACATTTGAAAAGACCATTATGGACAGTCAGGGCAGTAATAGAAAATTTCCTCAAGTATGAATGGTACACATTTTCCAAGAGCAGGATTCATGTGCATATTGGCCCCCACGCACGGTGAGGAAGTTTTTTTTTTATTTCACCTTTATTTATTATTTATTATTACCAGGTTAATCGATTGAGAACAAGTTCTCATTTACAATCGTGACCTGGCTAGATGGTGATGGAGACAGAGATGGATCACAGTTTCAGAACTGCACAGTCTAGTGGAATGTTGTGATTATCAAGTCTAAAAAACAACATCTGTCAGAAAACTGTCAACAAGTTCTTTGAAAGTGTTGCACAAAAGAAGCCAACAACTAACAATAAAATACCTACTACTTATTTTGGACAATATATAATTCTGCCTCTTTTTACTTTTTTACAGTTAGACTATATTAAAAATATTATACATTTTGATTGATATAACTAATATTTACACAAACACTCGCAAATAAAAGCTGAGATTACATTCGTTAACCTCAGTCATTGGCTGATCCCACATTTTGGAGTATATAGCCAAAAGAAGAACATTTTTAAAAAATTTTACTCTCTGCCAATAATTACTGAGAGTGCTGTATATTACAAAACTATTTTATCTACCTTTTCCAATTTCTTCAACTTGCCATGTTCTCATTGATTGTATTTGTGTGTGTCGGTGAATGTACTGTGTTTTTGGTGTACTGTATGTCTACATTGTCGTCTCATGTTTGATTTTGAATGTGTCTCATTTTGCTTGTGTGTGCTTATCCGTGTCTGTCTTGAGGTGGTACTATGGGAACATTGTTCGGGTCAAGGCTGAAAAACTACTCCTGGCCTCTCAGAATAAAAATGGCTCATTCCTGGTACGCATCAGTGAGAGCAACAGTAATGAATATACAGTCTCAGGTATGTTGATATTGATTTCTCAATTATATGTTGTACTGTAGCTACACAACTTCCTATTACATCTTTTTAATTGCATGCAAATATTTCATGGATGAGTTTTGTCAAAATTCAACTGTCATTTTGCAAATCAATCAATGTTTTATTCAGAATGTAGCTGCCTTTTTAAAAGAAATGTTTTTACCAAATCTGTATTAAACCATCAGCCTTAGAAATACAGTGTTGGGTAAGGTAGCTTGTACAGTTACATTCCAGTTACTTGCTAAGTACACAAGTTTTGGGAAGTCCCTAATTAAGACAAAATGATCAGGTAAATGGAGTTCATATCTTACTGGTGACTATGATTGATATTTTCTTTACTCTTTCTATTTGTTTCATAGGTTACTTTTAAGATATGAACTCCATTTACCTGATCATTTTGTCTTACTTAGGGACTTCCCAAAACTTGTGAACTCCACATATAACTAGAATGTAACTGAAAAGTAGCTTTACCCAACACTGTTAATACATTCACCAACGGAACATGGTTGTTTACAAAACAGGAAGTCAGTATCTTTGAGAAATCATAGTAGATCAACATATGTTACATTCCTGTTTTAGAAATTTAGCAGATGGTTATATAGTTTCCAACTGAGTCATTAATATTAATATTTATATGCCTATATTTCCACCACAGTCATTAATCAAATGGTGATGTTCAAATATTGAAATTAAGAGTGGGCCAGTTAAGAACAGTTTCTCATTTGCAATGGCGAACTGGCCAAGATAAAGCACAGTGGTGCAAGATGAAATAAAGTTACATATGAAGTACACAAAAAATAAATATAAAAAACATGATGCAGATACTATAGTGCACTGCTTTCAAACCGGTTCCACAGAGGGCCTAGTGTATGCAGGTTTTCACTCCTACCCTGTAGTTGACTGATTGATGAGGTCACTAATTGGTGAGGATCTCTTCACACATGAAATTCTAGGCAATGGTGAGATACATTTAGGTACTGTGGGGTTTTGCGTAGAAGTGGCTTATAGATGAGGTGATACCAGTTGGTCAGGTATCGAGTACATAGAGGGCCACCCCACAAGTACATTTAATGTAGGTTGCAGTGGTGGGTGTTAAATGGGGCGTTGGAGGTATATTATATCTCATTTTCTCAAGAGGGTTTTGGAGGCAGTCCTTTAGATAACGTCACTGAAGTCTAGGATCAATAGGAATGGTAATTTTCAACAGGTTGTGTTTGGTAGCATGGTTGAACTTGGTTGAACAATCCTGGATTTAATTTTGGATTGCAGATGGTTAATGTCAGTCTGGAAGGGATGTGAACAGTCTAACCAGAAACCTAGGTATTGATAGGTGTCCACATATTCTAGTTTAGACCCATCCAGAGTGGTTATGCTTGTCAGGCTGGTAGGTGTGGGCAGTGATCGGTTGAAGAGCACACATTTATAAACTAGTTTAGGGGCAGTTGTAGGCCACGGAAGGAGTGTTGAATGGCATCAAAGCTCTCTTGGAGGTTTGTTAGCACAGTGTTCAATGTAGGGGCGGATATGTATAGAATGGTGTCATCTGCAAAGCGGTAGATCAGAGAGTCAACAGTAGCATGAGCGACATAATTGATACATACAGAGAAAAGGGTCAGAAAAAGAATTGAACAATGTGGCACCGCCATAGAGACAGCCAAGGGTCAAGACAACAGACCCTCAGATTTAACACACTGGACTGTATCAGAGAAGTAGTTGGAGAACCGCTTGAGGCAGTCGTTCGAGAAGCCAAGGTCATTGAGTGTGCCAATAAGGATACTGTACTGAGCGTGTATTGTAGCTGAAGAGGAACGTAGGCAGAGACGAGCGTGTAGTTTGAATGAAATAGTTTACTTTAGAAACTGATGAAAGTAAAAACCCAAGGTAACCAGCAAACAACAGCAAACATACATCAATACAGCAGTACCTCTACTGAATAATGACTGACAATACTGTGTAGATCTGGCAGGGTTATATACTTTTAGGTAGTACCAGAATGAGTCCTAATTACAAATATGGATCACCTGTGGTGATCAGCCACCCTGAGTGCCCATATTAACCCTTGTAGCCCTCTGGGTGGCAATCATGTCCCAGCTAACCATTACAGATACGGTGATTGACAGAATCGAAAGCCTTGGCCAGATCGATACAGACTGCTGCAGCATTGTCTTTTGTCAATGGAGATTGTGATATAATTTAGGATCTTGAACATAGCAGAGTTGTGCCCATGAACAGCTCAGAAACCAGATTGCATAGCATAGAGATTGCAGTGGGATTCGAAATGGTCAGTAATCTGTTTGTTAGCCTGGGTTTCGAAGACTTTAGAAAGACAAGGTAGGATGGACATAGGCGTGTAACATTTAACGTCAAGCGTTTTCCCCTTTTGAAAGGGGAATGACAGGGGCACCTTTATAATCTTTAGAGATCTCTGAAGATACGAGAGGTTAAACAGGCTAGTAATAAGTGTTGCAATGATAGTTCTAGAAAGAATGGTTCCAGATTATCTAGGCTGGCTGATTTGTAAGGGTCTAGATTTTGCAGTGCTTTCAGAACATCAGCTAATTGGATTTGGGTGAAGTGGAAATGAGGGGGGCTTGGGCATGGTGTTGTGGGGGGATGAGGAGCCTTTGGTCAGGGTGGGGGAAGCCATGGGGGGAACCATGGGCAGCTATGGCAAAATACTTATTTTCTATAATAGTCTTATCAGTGGTGATAGTTTTACCTAACCGTAGACCAGTGGGTAGCTGAGAGGAGGTGCTCTTGTTCTCCATGGACTTTACAGTGTCCCAGAACCTTTTAGAATTGGTGCAACAGGCTGCCCATTTCTGTATAAAAAAGCTAGCCTTAGCATTCCCAACTGACCGTGTGTACCGGTTTCTTATTTCCCTGAAGAGTTGCATATCACTGGGATATTCAGTACGCCACAGGATGTTTTTGTGCTGGTCGAGAGCGTTCAGATCTGGAGTGCACCACGGCCTGTCTCTACTGAGGCTGTTCTAAACCTTTTAAGTTTGGCATGTTTATCTGGGATAGTAAGGAAGGATCTTTTAGAGAATTAACAGGGAACCTTATCCTGTCAGTAGAGGATAACATCCTTTCAGGATACCCAGGCCAGGTCAATTCGAAAGGGGTGTTCTGTAAAGTGTTTTAGTGAGGCTTTTAACAGTAAAGAGGGGTGGTTGTTTGACCAAGGGCCCGTTAATGATGCAGGCAATGAGGTAGTGAACGCTGAGATCTTGACTGAAGACAGGTGAGGTGTATTTTGAGTGCATATTAGTTAGTCAATGAGCTGGTCTGGTTTATGAGCGAAGTGCTCACGCACCCAGCTCAAGACGTCTAGATGGACATTCATTGTAACCCCTCCCTGAATGCGCGATTGCCGTCTCAAGACATGACAATGTAAATACAACCAGTGTAGAAATTATTTAGTCTTGTCTTGATTTTTTTCTCAAGAGGTCTAGTATATGTGGCTGAAAGCTCTCGGAATGTAAACAGGAACAGTCGGGAACCACTTCCAAGCCATTTACTTAATGAAAGTTAAGTCAATACCTGATTTTGCATATCAGTAATTATAACACTACATATATATGAGCAAAACAATTATTTCTGAATTATAGACAAAAGGCTGTTGCACGAAATGTGTATAGGTATTTTCATGCTAACACAATACGTGCTTCATAAGCATACAATTAACAGGCAAGACACTGACTTATCTTACAGTACTATAGAAGAGTCTATATAAAAACTAGGGATGAGCTGAATATCCATGTCCATACTCGGAATGGGCGTGGCCTTCCCGGAAGTGGGTGGAGCTACCCGGAAGTGGTTTTTTTGGCCTGACATCGATTTGCTGTATGTTTGGTATGTTTGAGCTCTGTAGCTCAAGTCGAAGGCTGTTCTGTACCTAGTTTTGTTCTGAATGTAGCAATCTCTAAGCAAACCATATCAATTTCAGGCTTGAAGGAAAGAAACATCCGGGTAGCTCCGCCCAATTCCGGGAAGGCCATTCCCACTATGAGTATGGATACAGATATTCAGCTCATCCCTAATAAAAACTAAACGAGTAGACAGAGTAACATTACTTTAGAAATCGATTGAAATGTACAGTACAAAAAGTCATATGCATAGGGATACAGTAAGTGAGTGCTATGGAGAAGCGTTATCTGTTATCTGTAAAGGAATTTAGAATGGAGTAATTACCATTGTTTAGCATATCAAGCACATCACGACGTTGGAAAGCAAACACTTTATAGGACACAGATTTATTTCGATATATTTGCTGCAATTTATTGGCCATTATTATTAATATTGCGGGAATACATTTGAATTGTAGATAAATATTGACAATTTCATTCATTGAATTCCATGTTCATGTCAAAATTTGCAACTTCATCAGTGTTTTCTGTAATGCGGAAATCATAGGGCCCTTCATTCTTCAATCACATCTGCAGTGCACACTTTCATCAGATGTACAGCTGATTCTCAAGATCTTGCACACTAAGGAGATGCTGTTTTTTATTTATTTAAGTTTTGTGTCACAATAAGAAATATTTTGCACCTTCAAAGTTTTTTGTATATTGTAATGGTAAAAATATCAATACAATCCTATTTCATTCCAGGTTGCAGGCCCGGGGTGGGTAATCGGGAGAACCGGGAGAAATCCCGGTGAGCCGCTAGTTGTTGGGCCGGTAAGGTGGTTCGTGAAACACTATTTTATAATCGCTATACTTGTTGCAATCTGGGCCACCTGCCTGCAGATGTGAGGTAGTGCGGCCCACTCTTCGAGCGCACCTCTAATTCTCACGTCACACACAACACAAGATTGTGATTAATTTACCGGTAGTCTGTTCTCCTGAGTGCGCGTGACGGCAGAGAGACACAGCAGACGTGTTGCCAGACAAAATAACTTAATAATGTCTATTAGCTACTACAGTATATTAGCTAACTCCTGCACCTGTTTTAGAAATAGAAAAACTCTTCCAAAACAAAGCAGACTGTTGGAAAATGAGTTTTCAAAACGGTAAAGTAAATAGTTGCTGATATTTCAGTCAGGTGTCTATCTATCTAGCTAGCTCTACAGTCAGTCAGTAGTTAGCCAGCATGCAAGAGCTCTGGTTATGTACTCTAGGCTACTGCAAAGTTACTGTATTACATGTAACTAGCTAACTGTGTAGCTCAAATGTATAGCCTAATTGTCAAAGTTGCTCATTTAACTTGTTTAATAAGAGAATGAACGATGTGCAGTGAAAGACAACACACGGTAAGCCATCATTCATAACCATATAATTATCATTGTAAACTTTGCTTTAGAGAATAATGAAACAAACAAGGATACAAAACAGTTATGTTGAGGCAGGCTGCAATACTGGAACACCAAGACAGGAGTTAGTGCATATTATTATACTAAAAAACATGTTTTTCATTCATGCATATTTGATATTTATGACAGGGCTGAGCCAGGCAGAAGCTATTGATTTTTGGATACAGTAGGCCTAGGCTATGACATATAGCCTACTGGAATAAAGGTAAAGTCTCCTCAGAAATCTGTACTTTGGTATAAGTTCTCTATTAACATTTCAGGTGTTAGTTTTTCAATGTCATTACCATCTACACAAAAAGAGACATCTTACTTTAGTAATAATTTTGTACTGTAATGTCAACCTGGACCCAATCAGAGATAGAGAAGTGTCTGACAGAGGAAGAAGAGTGGCTGATGGGGGAAGAGGAGTTTGTATGGGTGGTGGAAGTAGACTGAGAGGATAATCAAGAGCTGTAGTCTCAGATGAGATTAGTGCTACTATACTTCATCAGATTATAAGTGAGGTGTATTGCCCTCATAAGTGAGGTGTATTGCCCAAGATGACATAAGATGTGATGTGAATGGTAACAGTGTCTTTTGCATTTGAATTCTAAACAGTGGACAGGGGTCATTCTTGTTTTGTGAAGAAATAATCTGTTCTTAGTTTTGCTAAGGTTATTGTTTTATGATTGACAGTGTGCTTGTTTGGTGACAACTGTTGCTGTTGATATGGAAGAATTAGTTGATTTGAGATGTATGAATTATTTTGGTAGTTTTTGTGCATTTTTTATGTTAAAATTAACTGCTGTGCAACACTGAAAGCTGGTTAGTGGAACTGTGTATAGAGTTTTGAAAAAGAAACCATGCGAAATGGGTCCTAGCGATTGCGAAAAACATTCTTCAAATTAACATTTACCTTATTTGGTCAAGACTCTGTATTTACTGTAGTCGTCTAATTACTGAGGATATTTTGTTTAATAGTGTTAGCATATACATTTAAGTTGTCTCTGTAAATAAATAAATAAATGAAATATGTACAGTAGGAAATAACAAGTAAAGCGATTAGATTATTTGCAGTTACTATTTACCCCATCACAAAATGGGCTGGTGCACCATGAAACTCCCGGACTGAAAATTTTTCCCACTCCGGCCCTGCCAGGTTGTCACACTAAAATATTTTGAAATGTCCAAAGGGGGTGAATAATTGTGCAAGGCACTGTATATGGGTGGTTGACGTGACATGGCCTTTTGTGGCTCCAAGCGTCAAACACAAAAGAATGAAAATTACATTTGTCAAGAAACTTTTTGATGTTGCTCAGAATATGCTGCTTTATGTGAACATACTGAACAATAATGCAATTCATCAGTCACTTTTTTAAACTGTTCCTACCAAACATGAAAAAGCTCATATGGTGCGACTGTCCCAAGCACGTTTTACAAAGTTTAGCGTTAAATAAAACTAAGATAAAAATAGCAAATATCCAATGTCAAGTACAGGATGATAACACAGATGTATATGTGTAAGTCTACTCTTTTCAAAGTCCAGGAATAATATTTTGAGTCAGCTCTGATAAAAAAAAATTGTCTTAGAAATTGATATCATATGGTGTGACAGTATATTGTGATATTTAAATGGGAAATTGTTTAAAGACCCTTGGGGAAGAGGTGTCCTTGTTCAACCAGGAAGTACAGAAAACATCTCAGAAGTACATGGAAGGGTATGAATTTCAGTAATCTCTTTTCATTTTTTCAATAAATCAAATCTTTTTGCCAATCCTGCGTCAGTACTTTTTTCCACTGTCTTTTTGCATGATGCTTTTCACATAAAAATACCAAAAACAAATTACATTTTTGTCAATATTACATAAATATCTGTTACCGTGTTGCAGTAGGAATGCTGTTAGCATGCTAGCATATAGCTGCAAGGCCCACAGTTGTGCTAAATGCATCAAACCACATATGGTGTGACACTTCATCATATTATGTTACAGGTTTGGTATATCACAAAATATGATCCATTTGTCATACCTTGTGATATGTCCTGTAGTTTCCTACACATGGAGTACTTATTAATTTGAGCTAATAATGTATTCTTCTATTTTTTTAAGTAATAACTAAGTTTAATGTATTTTTTGTCCTTTTTAACACTTTCTTTTGTTTACTATTAAATGAACAAAAACAATTGCCAACCCTAATTCTTACCACTTAGGGGAATCCATATTTACAGTTGTATGCAAAAGATTAGGCACCCCCTGACATTTTCCATGATTTTCATTTATAATTAATTGGGTGTTTGGATCAGCAATTTAACTTTGATCTATCAAATAACTGAAGGACACAGTAATATTTCAGTAGTGAAATTAGGTTTATTGGATAAACAGAAAATGTGCACTATGCATCAACATGAAGTTAGACAGGTGCATGAATTTGAGCACCCCAACAGAAATATCACATCAATATTCCTATAGACACTCCCTATAGCCTGATATGAGTGTTTGGATTCTGAATGAAGGTGTTTTGGACCATTCCTCCTTGCAAAACATCTCCAGTTCAGTTAGGATTGATTGTTGCCGAGCATGGACAGCCCACTTCAAATCACCGCACAGATTTTCAATGAAATTCAGATCTGGGGACTGGGATGGCCATTCCAGAACATTGTACTTGTTCCTCTGCATAAATGCCAGAGTAGATTTTGAGCAGTGTTTTGGAGTCGTTGTCTTGATTAAATATCCAGCCCCGACGTAACTTAAACTTTGTGAATGATTCCTCTACTTTATTCTCAAGTATCTGCTGATATTAAGTGTAATCCATGATAACCTCAACTTGACAGTTTTTCCCGATTGCTAAAACCCTAAAAGTGAATGCTCAGACCAAAGCGTCGAAACCGTAACGTTTGCATGCATTTGGTACACTCAGGCACCAAATGAATAAACACAATGTCGGCATGGCACCGTAAACAATTCTGTAACACACGGTGCAAAACACTACACACATCGTGCATGTGTTAAACACATTGGCCAATGATGAAACACTCTGCAGTCAGCACATCCATTCAATAGTTTAAACATACGTGACATTAGCAACACCCCCGCACACACAGTAAAACACTTAACCTGTAATATGGAGGCTGAAGGGAAGGGGAAGGAGAAGAAGAGGAAGAGACGGGGAAAAGGGAGAGGAGAACGAGGAAGAGACGGGGAAAAGGGCGAGGAGAACGAGGAAGAGACAGGTAAAAGGGAGAGGAGAACGAGGAAGAGACGGGGAAAAGGGAGAGCAGATAGATGAAGAGACTGGTAAAAACCAGACATCAGAGCTGAAACATCATCGACCAAAGGGCCATCGAGAACGTCGCCGGGCAGTGGGGGGGCAACATTACCATGTGTGTGGTCAGGGGGTCCTCCATCACCATGCCACCCTGGGTCCCTACAACACAGCACACATACTGACATTTCTGCATGCACTACATGCCGCGGTCACATAGGACCGACCAGGGCAGCCCGTCTTCGTTGTCATCTGGGATAATGTCAGTTTCCACCGGGCTGCTCTGGTCCAGGACTGGTTCACCAAACATGACCATTTCATGGTGATGTACCTGCTTCCTTTTTCCCCATTCCTCAACCTGATAGAGGAATTATTTTCGGCATGGCGGTAGAAGGTCTATGACCGCCTACCACATGCAAGCGTGCCGCTCCTGCGAGCAATGGGGGAGGCATGCGGAGACATCGAGGTGGGGTCGATCCACGAGTGGATACGCCACGCCCAGTGATATTTTCCCGTTGCCTGGCGAGGGAGAACATCGCCTGTGATCTGGACGAGGTGATCCCTGAGTGATCCCTGACTTGTAATGGAAGTACTACCTGTACAATGTATCACTGTGGCTAGGTTGCGGGAATAAAAACGTTTTAAAAACTTAAAATGACAGAAGTGTCTTAAGTTAAGTTGACCAGTGTGTTGTGTCTGTTTGACTGTTTATTGTTCATGTGCATGTGTGTTCCCTATCGATCTGAAGAGGGGCTTTTGAAGTCAGAGTGTTAAGTTTTGATTGCAGAATGGCAGTTTTGACATGGCAGTTAGATGTTAATCTCCAAGTGTTGTGTAAAGAATTCTTGTGTGTTGAGTTTTGACACAATGAGAAAAAACTGTAATAAGATTTCTAGTACTGGCCCCACAGCATGATGGAAACTCCACCAAATTTTGACCTTTGCAGACCCTGCAAGGAGAAAGAGAGTCCTGAGAAACCAAAGAACAAAGTAAATAGAATTGTTAAAATTATTAGTAGCATTGGTAATAAGTAGGCAAACCTAGTATAGCCCAATATAGGCTAGGTTACAAAGCTAAATATTTCTGACATTATAATTCATTTCAATTAAATGGTATCAATATTAATTAGCATATATTTCATATAATTCCAATATTTTCCCATTCATTCCGATGTATTCCACTTAGTTCCCACAGACTGCAGCAATCATTGCAGCAATCATTGCAGCTCCCATTACTAGCCTGTTTAACCTCTCTCTTGTATCCTCAGAGATCCCAAAAGACTGGAAAACAGCTGCAATCATCCCTCTTTTCAAAGGGGGGGACACTCTAGACCCTAACTGTTACAGACCCATATCCATCCTGCCCTGTCTCTCTAAAGTCTTCGAAAGCCAGATTAACAATCAGATC
>JACXGM010035700.1:0-11591 GCA_016801145.1 Umbra pygmaea | reverse complement strand
TCTGGTAGACGTTACCGGAGCATCAAGGCACGGACCACCAGACTTAAAAACAGTTTCTTCCCCCAGGCCATTCGGCTGCTCAACATGGAACACAGACACTGATCGCAAATCGTCTGTTGAGCACTAACACTCTCTGGTCACTTTATGCTCTCTACATCTGATGTAGCAGAATTCAAATGCACCTTTAAAAGCAATTTTCAATGCTAAATCTATAATATTTACTACTTCTACTGTTGTACATTTTCCAGACCACTGCTCAGTACATAGCGTTTTATTTAAAAAATTCTTTATATTGTTGTAATTCTTTTTTTTTAAGCCCACTGCATAGATGCGCCGTGCCATGTCAAAATAATTTCTATGCATAGGATTATGTTTGTTATTCGATGCATATGATAAATAAACCACTTTGACTTTGACTTTGAAATGAACCTACCATTAAAATTATAGACTGATCATTTCTTGGTCAGTGGGCCACATATAAAATCGGGTTGACAAAAGACCTGTAGGCTGGTTGCAGACAGTACCACATTAGACACCTTTTGCACTGTGGATGCCAAAATCATCAGTATTAAAACAATAAATTACCTGAAATATTTCAGTTGGTGTGTAATGAATCTAAAATATACGAAAGTTAAATTTTTATCATTACATTATGGAAAATAATGAACTTTACGCACATTTCTTGAGAAGGACCTGTATATTGAGAAAGACCCGAAGCAGGACATGCGGCTCGATGTTTTATTCATTAGAACCGATCCGTCAAAACAACAAACCTAAGCCACAATTGGCTTTAACTAAATATGGGTGGCTTTGATGCCAAAATAATAAACGCTGTACCACAATCCAATATAACACTCAGTCCAATTACGAGGACCAACCGGCATAAGCAAATACCATTGTCTACATATGAGGAACAACTCTTAGTACGACCACTCCGAGAACCTTACATCATTTCATATAGTCACCTTCATAAGCTGGATTCACACCAGGTCCGGCAAACTGTTTGCATTGCGGCAAAAGTCCATTCATTTCAATAGGAAGCAATGCGCACCGCTGCGTCAAATCTACCGGAACCGGCAAAATGTGGATGCGGTGCGGCGGGTGTGTCGCAAGAGTTGAAATAATCCAACTTGTGCGGTGCTTTGCCGTACGCTGCAAGAACTGGAAGTTGATTTACCACAGAGAAAGAGCTTTTATGTCACTTTCATCTATGGGTGTGTGAGATTGCAAGACAAACTTTGACAGCTCAGTGGATAGTTTTCGTATTGTCAATGAATACTAAACTGAAAACAGCTCCTGTCAGTCGCCTTGCTGGTGGATAGTTGTATCCAATGTTGCCCACCATCTCGTAGATGCGGAAGATTGATTACGATGTATATTGCAGTGTACACGTGTGTCTGCATTACGATGCCGTACGGGGATTTTTTGCCGCGTCTGGTGTGAATTCAGCTTTCGGACGACTGCTCAATGATACATAACGCTGTATAAGCGGCAGTGTTAAGCCTTTCGTAATTGCAGTAAACCAGCGTGTAAGCCAACCGATAAGAGGTAATAAAACCCACAATGAAACTCACCCGCTGGAACACTGGAGAATATAAGAGCGTTAGCTCACTAGTTGATGTCTGGTGATTCTAATTAGGCCAATCTAAATTACTTCTTACTCAGTTTAGAGAAGCTACACGGCTCCAGTGTCCAAAAGGTGATGCTAACATTAAATATATAATCTAGATCTTCTACTTATTCAAATAGGTAATGTCCCTTATACATAATATATATTCTACCATGACTAACTCACTTCAGTACCTAGTACTAGAAAACACAAAATTATAATGTCCCATCGTAAAGAGCATTTCTATCCCCAGTCATGACATCACTGACCTAGGATGTGATTACACATACGTTATGGCACAACAAATTATATTGTGAAATTAAGAGTAAAAGGTATCTTTTTTGACAGGTACATTTAAATGTATATTTCTTCATAATTATATAGAGAATATATTGGGAAAATAAATAAACTGTGTGTAAATAAAGTGGGCTAGTTTGAAGGCATTTGGGTTGGTTTTGAGCAGTCATTGGTCTAGAATTGTTTTTCTGGAACTTTTTTTCTGAGAGATCTAATAGTAAATGTGTAAATCAACATTGGAAATGATTGGATTTAGACCATTGCATCTGCTTAACCCTGTAATTACCTTGTAAATTCTATAGTCATCGTAAACATTATCTAATAGCAGTGTATTATATTGACATGTTTTGATATGAAACACATCAGAATGGAATTTTAATTCAGTGCTGCTAATGCCTACAGCTAAACCACCGTGAAGAAAGACAAAGTTTACAAGTCTGAATATGTCCACAAATGTGTGTGTATGTGTAAGGTTGTGGGGCCCTGAAAATTAGCAGATGACTACTCAACGATACATAAACCTGACAAAAAGATGTGAAATCAGACCTTGTGGGGACAAATTATACCTTGTGGAGATGGCCCCATTAAGGGGAATTGCAATTTATGGCTCAGGGGTTAGGTTTAGGGAAAAACGTACTATTGGGCATGGTGTTAGAATTGGGGTTACTATTAGGTTTAAGCATTAATCATTAGGTTTAGGGTTAGGTTTAGGCATCATTCCAATGTTAAATTTAAGCACTAATGTTAGGTTACTGAGGTTAGGGTTAGGGTAAGAGTATGGTTAAGGTTAGGGTCAGGGTAAAGGTAAGGGTTAGCTGTAGGGCGAGGAAATAGGGAACATGGATTTTTAGGTCAAAATCAGTTTTCAGGGCCCCGCAAAGAAAGAAAAACAAACAGATTTGCAATACTTGCCTACATGTATGTTCACAAGACGTATCCTCCTTAATGTTCCTAGAATTTGTAAACAAACTGCTGGTCTACGCTGAACACTCATCTCCTCAGTAAGTTTTATGATATAGTGTAGTTTGGCCCAGGGGGCTAAAGGTGAATGGTGGCACTGTCTGATGAACCACCCAAGCTAGCTTGCCTGGAAGTCACCCCTCTACTGGGATATCCTTCCTCCAGGGCCACTTGGGGCAACTCACTGACCTGCTCAGTTTGCCCCTTGATAGCCTACGCTTGTGTGATGGGAACACATTATGTGGACTATACTCAACTCTTCTTCAGGGTGGTTGCCATCTGTTGGTGTCCATTTGGTGATGTGGTATTGACAATGTGGTTGAGTCTGATTCATGCCTGCTTTTTCTGCCTGGTACCTCTCCAGAGCGCAAGGCCACTGAACTTGGTTGATGCTACAGAAAGACTGTGGTCACAGCCCACCCATTGCAATGTAATTTATAGACACTGATTGAACACTGATAAACAATGTGACTTTAATACAATGGGCTGTGTACCTTCAGATTCCCCATCCGGTACAGCCAGAAGAGGACTGGCCACCCCTTGAGTCTGGCCTCTCTCTAGGTTTCTTTCTAGGTTCCACCTAGCCACTGTGCATCAACTTGTTGCTGGTTTTGTGTTGGGTATTTGTCAAAGCACTTTGTGACAACTGCTGTTGTAAAAAGGGCTTACCAAAATATATTTGATTGATTGATTGATTGGTTGAAGCGTGTTGTCTTTAGCTCTAAATTAGATTTCTACACTTCTCAATTGCTCTTTTTATGTATGTTTTAGGTCATTATGCTGCTGGAGAACCCATGACCTGCAACTGAGACACAGCTTTCTGACACTGGGCTGTACATTTCACTCCAAAATGCTTTGGTCTTTTGATTGCCCTGCACAAATTTAAGGAACAACCCCACAAAATCCCTGAGCCTCCTCTGTGTTTCACAGAAAGAATGGCATTCCGTGGGGCACAGACATAAAGAAGAACAATACCTGACAAACTACAAACACAAAGACAGGGGTGTGTGACTAGATCATGTGATTGAAAGCGGGAACTGAAACCAAAACAATACACACAGGGTAGAAATTATATGGAATGAATCACAGATGTTGATGACATGGGGCATAAATCAGCACATACCTGAAATAGTACACAATTTTTGGGAACAATTATGGGTTCCATAGCAACAATTTTGTTAGCGGGCAAAAACTGGGGACTGCATTTTAAGGACACAAGTTGTGCATGAACATACAATGACATATCACATACAATGATATATCACATAACAAATATTTTTCACATGCTGAAAATCCAACTAAAAAGTTATTTAATGTCACAAAACTTGAAAGGAATTGGGGACATTTTAACACTTATTCACAAGAGATGTGCAACTGGATCAATATTATGTATAGAACAATGATGAAACAAAATGTACATTTTCTTAAAATAAGACATGTTTCACTGTAAAAAATGACGTGAGACCATTCTTGTAACAGATTTTGATTTACCTGACTATGCAAAAACACTGATCTGATCTGGAAACCTACATATTTTACATTAACAAATGTCAGTAATCAACTGAGGTTATTAATAATTTAAGGGAGTGACATGAGACATCATCTTAAACCAAAAGTTTTATTCTAAACCCAATTCAATAAATCACAAAAGACAATGTGAGATTAATGGCATACAAACAACTTGCTCTCATTATAAAAAATTTAAAATGAACAACAAGTTACATTTCTTTTATATTGACTTTAAATATTGTGTGATCACTTGGGCTAATAGCCATATCTTCTTGTATTCTCTATCTGTGCTGGTAATGGCATATACTGTACTGTAGATATAAAGAAGGGATGGGAGTTAACTTGAGTTCAACTCAAAAGTCCATCTCCTCGAGATACGATTCCAAGGTCACTGATGGTGTGATTTAGCCTTGCACTTTTTCAGTTCCAAATTGCCATGACCATGACTGTGTGAGATTATGATAAATCAGGACTCACCAGAGATGCCGAGAACACAGTTTCACCCAGCAAGCGAGTTGCCTCATTGGTCACTCCTTCAATTGACTCCACCCACCTCAGGTCAGCTTCTCCACAAACACATCTAATGCTTCACTGGGCTGCTACTGTCTTGGCTATTTAAGGAAAGATAACATTATGTGGTAGCATAGCAACAACACATACACCTGTCGATTCATCACAGTAACACTACAGGTTTCCAACCCAGGTTTATAATGATTGGCACCTATATATTAAAAGATTATATTGTTCCATCAATGCCATAGATCTGTA
The DNA here is from genome assembly GCA_016801145.1 of Umbra pygmaea. Taxonomy (NCBI): domain Eukaryota; kingdom Metazoa; phylum Chordata; class Actinopteri; order Esociformes; family Umbridae; genus Umbra; species Umbra pygmaea. Next base: position 6,448 of record JACXGM010035700.1, on the reverse strand, counting down.
AAGAGGCTTTGATATAGGGACACATTGTTTTAGGCTGTAACCTACAATGTAATAACAAGCAGCAGACTACATAAAGCAATATATTACATATAAATAATAAAGTAATAAACATAACTCAAACTGACAGCAGTTGATGGAATTCAACATGTCTGCTCAACAGTGGCGTCCCCGGAATATTTTCATGGGGTGGCCAGATGGGGTTCCTGAAAATCTTGGGGTGGCACGCCAAAATCAAAAGTCACGACTGAATTTCAGGAATTCTATTTACTGTAGCTGTTGTAGGATATGTGTGGCGGTCTGCAAGAACCCATTGCGTGTCACATAAGACTACTTATGGAACAGTTTAATTCAATGTTATCTGGACATGTAGCTAGCAAGATTTTTAAGCCATGTTAAATTGAAAGCTTATGTCACCTGCTCTTCTGAGTGCTGCAGCAGATGCAATCAACCGATCAATGATGTCAGGCCATATTAAACATAAAAATAACTTGCTAAGAAGTTATTAGTGTAGCTTAGTAGTTAAACTGATATTATATTCACAATGTGATTATGAACAAAAATAGTACAGTCCCATTTTTAAAAGAGGGTTCAGCACATGCTGCACAGTGCTTAACAATAGCTGGAAAGAAATCCAAGAAGATAAAAAATTTACATTATTACAGTAATGTCAGATATGATTTGATTTTAAGCAGTAATACATATCTTGTAACTTTTATCTGTCAGTAGCAAGCCTCTCCTCACATATTCATGTTTTTTGCACTCCTAGTTGAACAAGAATAACCGCCTTACTAGATAGCAAAGTAGCAGCATCCTGGAAGGTGTTTGCATTTATTCCAGGTGTATGGTGTGATGTGCCATTGTAACACCTTGGTAGAAACAGTTGGCTAGCTACTGTACTTACAGGATCAGCTAGATATCCTGTCTTGAAACTGAAAACATATTTAATACTTTCTCTTTAGGGTTTTAATATATGTTTTGTTAACCGTCTGGAATCGCAATGATGTACATTTTCAAATTATTTCAAGCTGCACTATGTAACTTCCATAAATTCCTTGTGTCAACCCAAATTTTCCATATATTATTTACATTTTTTACATTTTTTACTGAACATAGGAATAATACAGGGGCAACATATCCTATTCCCTAAAATACACATTATTTTGTCCATAATAAGCATTTGTTGTTAGTTATAAATTGTGAATTGTCGATTCTGCTATTCTACTATTATAAGTATTTTGTTATTTTTAGGTTTGTTTTTAACCCCTGGATCCAATATGCTAGTTCTTAATGTTTACTAGTCCTAAAACATAATTTATCAGTTGTGATTTCTTATTTTACAGTTAATGTAATTAATTATCTGATGTGGATAAACTAATACCTACATTTATCACTTATTAAAATAAAGGTAACAGAAAAAAATATATAAAGCTAAATAAATAAAAAATCTCCGGGGGGGCAGCGATTTTTTTAGAGGGGCCGCGGACCCAGTGCCCCCCACTGGCCGCTCCTGCAACAAAAGATGCTACTGTTTAGAATTACATTATATTTACCGATGTAAAGTCATGATCGTATGTTAACCGATTTTCAACGTTGTTACACAGTTGTCATTAGCTACATAACTTCTTAAAATGGTTTTCCACTGAAACGTTCACAAATTCACTCTTCAGAACGTAAAATCACTAAGCTTAACATACTATTAGATACATTTTCATTAAACATATTTTCGTTAGTACTATTTTAAGACCTCACCTTCTAAATGTGTTGACTTCCTCTTCAACTCAACTGCTCTTCCCAATTCAAAATAATATAAAAGGGAATTTTATGGAGCGTAACAACCCTGTCCGCAAGATACGCGGAAAAACGTTACCTGCTGCTGGTTGAATAGCTACGATAAATGGTTGATCTACTGTGGTCTACACCCCCTCTTCACATACTGGGCAGTCGCACAACCTCCAGACTCACAAACTGCAGTGAAGCTTCGACATCCTTTATTTAGCTTGTAAACCCTTTTTGAACTCGTGTTTGCATCATGTCAGATCAAAGGTGAGCTTCGCGGTCGTTTGACACGCGTTTTTAAAACGGACGACAGGTGAAGCCATAGGTGACCAACCGCACACACGCACCTGTTGCTTTCCGCACGAAGAGGTGTCCAGTTGGACGCAGCACCAGTTGGACGAGTGGAGTTTCCAAAACTCGATAGCGGCTCGAGGATGAGGACAGCCTGGCATTGTCTCATATTCCTGGGGACGGTGGGGCTTCTACAGAGTGAAGCGAAGCAAGTAAGAACCATAGCCTTATGTGAAATACATGTTAAGTTAACTGAATGTCCTTTAAAATGAAAACTGTGAACGCGCTCTACATGAAAAGATAACTCTAAATGTCCTGATAGAAACACTAGTATGGAAAGCCATTTTTGTCAATATTAAATAAATAAATATGGCTATGAAATAAGTCCTGAAATAAATAAATGACAAAATAAATATATAACTACTTAAATTAAAATATATAAATGCAGTACAATAAAATAAATAAATAGCTTTTTATTTCACAATGGCGTTTTTCAAAGGAAACCTTTTATTTATTTCAGGGGACTTATATTTCATAATTCCACATTTATTTATTTCAAGGCAGTCTTATTTCATGATGGCACATTTCATAATATCCATTTGTTATATTCAAATGAATGGGGCGTGGTTATCTCACAGATTCAAACCAAATCAACAGCAGCCGGTATTGAAGACTTTATTGAAAAACTTGGCGCAGGGGCGGATTAAGTTGGTCAGGGGCCCCTAGGCTTCTCTTTGTGTGAGCCCCCTCCCCTAATCATTGTGCTTTACTGGAAAAATGTATTTAGTGCCATACATGGTCCACACGCAAGTATGATGAACTGGCATACACACACATTGAGACAGCCAACATTACAGTGTTGTCTTTACATTGCCTCAAGTGGTGGACCACAACAGTAAGACAATTAACACCACACCACATAGGTAAAATGAGAAATTGAACATTACACACAAAACACAAATACAAACAAAGCATAAGGCCCTGTGCTTAGAATCAGCCCTTTAATTATGATCAAGAAACACTACAACCAAAACTTACATCAACAGAGATGTAAGTGGAATAAATAACAAATATAACTCCTATACCTCTGCCTCAACAGCCCCAAAACATTCACAATGGAAATGTAACTACACTGAACAAAAATATAAACACAACACTTTTGTTTTTGCCCCCATTTATCATGAGCTGAACTCAAAGATCTAAGGTCGCTTTCACACCTATAGTTCGGGGGTTTCTGTGTGATTCGGGGTTGAAGTTGCAACATTGTTGCATTTTTCAGTTGGTTCGGTTTGCTTTCACACTGCACTTAGTCAAACGCACCAAACACTGTAAACATACGTCACATGGCTGGGCTGTTGCATAGCAATGGAATTTTATTGAAAAGGTCAAAGGGAAACTCACCTTCACTTAATTGTCACAGACTTTAATATATTGTTGGCAGAGTTTTTTACTTTTCCACGACACTGATCAGCCGCGCGATTGAACCCTATAGCCTTCATATTTTCGCTAAATAATTTATAGACTACAGTGTTTTTGTGTGTGACCACAAGTAACTGAGTAATTTGGTCATCTGACCAAATTTGAAAGAGGGCTTTTACCTCCTCATCTGCCCACGTTAGTCCCCGAGACATTATTAAAAGTATTGTTTTGCGCTATAGCTACTTCTTTTCTACCCACAATACACTGTTTATTTGGTTTGCTTCCTGTATTTAGGTCGGATCGCTTTCACACCTAAATTGAACCGAACTCTAGTTCACTTGGAAGCGGCCCGAGACCCCCGTTTTGAAGCGGACCAAAGTTTGTTTGTTTGGTCCGCACCAGAGTTCGGATGAGCTTTCACACCAGCCCAAACGAACCGGACTATCCAACCAAACGCTCCAGGGTTCGTTTTAAACGGACCAAACTAGGCAGGTGTGAAAGTGACCTAAGACTTCTTCTATGTACACAAAAGGCCCATTTCTTGCAATTATTCTTCACAAATCTGTCTAAATCTGTTTTAGTGAGCACTTCTCTTTTGCTGAGATAATCCATCCACCTCACAGGTGTGGCATATCAAGATGCTGATTAGACAGCATGATTATTGCACAGCTGTGCCTTAGGCTGGCCACAATAAAAGCCCACTCTAGAATGTGCAGTTTTATCACACAGCACAATGCCACAGATATCGCAAGGTTTGAGGGAGCGAAACTGACAACTCCCTGGCAGCCATTTAAAGCCAAAACAGGTGGATTCAGCACCACGGCCAGCTCTGCAGCCTACTGAATTGCAATTCAATTGCAAAATATGCAATTCAGTAGGCTGCGGAGCTGGCTGATAACAGCACATTTTAGAGTGGCCTTTACTAGGTCTTTTTACGACCTCCTGTCCATAGGTCTCTGATTACTGTAAAATATCAATGACAATCCCAGTTACTTCTGAAAATCATAATTTAGGGTGTAATTTGTGGAGGTTTACTCACACATCTCTGCATTCTTTGGAGCTTCTAAAGACTTCGGGCATATGGATGTTCCTCCAGCTGTTGATGAAATGCATGTTTGTGTGCAGTGTGGGTTGCAATAAACACTCAGTGACACACTCTCTCTCTTCACTATGTATTCTGGCTCACAATCATCCACCTACTATCCAACCTACTCAACAACCCACAAATTGAGACTATAAACATCTGAGTTGCATGTCTACTCCTCACCCCTGATTTTAGTTGCTACACCTGCACATCCAACTTCCATAAGTGCTAAATAATTACATGAAAGTGTGTATAGATCAATCTTAAGAAATGATTGAGTAACATAGTACTGTCCAGGAATAATATTTTTTTATTAGGCTTTTTTGCCTTTAAATCAAGTTCAAAGTCTAAAGTATTTATTTTCACATGAACCTAACTATTCAGAATTGTTCATAACTTAGGGCCCTCTGGTTTCCGCGTTGCGGAAAACACGGACCGAATCGCGGAATCTATCAATAAAAACGGAATTCGCGGAATTTGCATATTTTCGAGCAATCTATATATATTTATTCTATAATCCAAATATATTCCAGTAATATTAACAACTGTCATTGAGTTTGTCCTAATACAAAAGGCAGCAAACATGGAAGTTAATTTGCGCTCTATATAGGCTATATGCAGTGTAATTCTCTACCGAATTTGGCCAGCATGCGCTGTGTCATATAGTTCAAATGTTGTAATCCGCTTGATAACTGACAGCTATTAACAACGGTATTCACTCCATTCTAAATCTTCCAATCAAACAACCCTTGTTTTTCTCCATTCAATCACTGATCCAAATGCATATAACTAGGTATAGGCTACTATGTTCCTTCGCCTATTTATTTAATAAAATAAACTATTTATTTATTTTATTGGACTGTGTTTATATATTTATATTTAAATATATATATATATTTATTGTGTCATTTATTTATTTTTAATGACTTATTTCATAGCCATAATTATTTATTTAAGATTGACAGAAATGGCTTTCCATACACTAGGACTAGGTTTCACAGATTTGATTTAGTTTAAGTGTACCTATTAGGCCACGTACCCATTAAACCTACTTCTATCTTCCAAAGAAAGGTAAACTTTTTAAGTTATGGATGTTCATGTGCAAGCAGTTCTTGGTAGTCATTTTTTAAGTTGAAGAAAAACTTTTCTGTTTGGAAGGGCCCCAAAAGATTGCATTTTTCTGATATTTTCTGCACGTTATTGGTTAAGTACTATTGCCTAATGTTTAATTGAGAGATTAATGTTTTTATACATGCATACATCACCAGGTTAATTGAATGTTTACTATGATGAGAAAAAAAATATGATGAGTTACCAAATGAAAATATGGGTTTTATGAACTAGAGCACATGCCATGCTACAACAAATACAGAGCTGCAGTATTTATTTTATTATAACAGGGACAGTGCATATTAATAAACATCGCTGTCAATATGCCAGGATTAGCCAAAAGGCTATTTTTCACCTGCAGTCCCTAGACAGTTGGTAAAAGTCATCCTAAAAGAGAATAAGATTACATATTTACATAACAATATCATTATAATACTGGGTGTACTGCAACAACATAATAGGTATTAAGGAAACATAACTCACATTTTACGATACATTAAGTCATACTTTACTATACAATTAAACTACAAAGAGGAATTGTTACTAACTTGTCCACTCTCTCAAAAAAGTTTAAAATGGAAAGAGGGTCACTATCAGAAAGTCAGAGATGAAGCGCATCAGGGTCAGAATACTGTACCTATCTGAGTGGAGAATCAGAGAGAGTGAGAAAGCAAAGTGTCTTCAGGTAGGCTTTATTAATACAAGTGGAACTAGTTATAGAGGCCACAGTATGTCTTCAGGTAGGCTTTAGTAATACAAGTGGAACTA
>JACXGM010035699.1:0-11598 GCA_016801145.1 Umbra pygmaea | reverse complement strand
AGTATACCCATAAATAAACACACATACACAGTACATACAGTATACCCATACATAAACACACATACACAGTACATACAGTATACCCATACATAAACACACATACACAGTACATACAGTATACCCATACATAAACACACATACACAGTACATACAGTATACCCATACATAAACACACATACTCAATATAATATCCAATTACTGTCCATAGAGCTAGTCTCACTACCCTATTTACTCACGACCGTTACTGAAACCAAGTGTTGACTACATCAAGGTTAATAAAACATCTCTATAGAAGCACTATTAAAGGAAGTCATGTTTCTCTCATAGAATATATATTTTTATTGTCCATCTAGGATGGAGGAAAATAAGTCTACCCACAGCACATAATCACAAACACAAAAAAAATAATGACACATATTACAACATGAAGGACACATTTAATTTACACCTGACCACATTCATAATTTAAATACATTGAGAATTAATAACCCCACTGCACAAGAAACTAAATGTTATTTTTAGCCAAGGGCATTCTAAAATGCTGGCCAGTTGGAAGTTTTCCAAACTGGGGGTGTAGCGGGTGGGAAGGGTCATTAATGACATCCAGCGCATTCCTTCTGGTTGCTTTTCAGAAAAGGCTACTGAGCTGTGATTGCGGATGGCCATTTATTTTGCTGGCTATATTAACAATTCTGTTCAGTATTCTTTTGCCTTTTGGTGTGGAGGTTACCACACCAGACAGTTATGTTAAATGATAGGACACTCTCCACCAAGCTGAATGTCCAAGCTCACCCCTAACTGTTAAGTTTCCTGATTAAAAACAATTGCAGACTTGTCCCACTAGAGCCATTACATCAGCATATTTAAAAAGACTATCCTGTTTGATCTTCATTCAATTTGTGAATATTGAAAACAGGGGAAGAGGACACAACCCTGTGATGCACCTGTGTTCAAGGGAATTTCATCAGAGAGGATCTATAGCATCCAGCTGCAGCCCCAAAGACCTCACCCGTGGCTAAACCGCACAGTATACTACAGATTCCCAAACTGGCTCGCGCCAAAGAGATGTCATGGGAGCACCGTAACTATTTATAATTGTGCGTGGTGCTCGCGACACTAGTTGCAGTCTTCTCCTGAACAGAGGTGTCGCAACTGAGGAGAGGCTACCGACTTTGATATTTTCACGGACTAGAAGAAGAAGAAAAAGGTAAACGATGGCAGAACTGGCAGTAGCATTGATGTTAATGTCAACAGTGGCTAAGATTATCTTAACTGTGTTGTTATGAACCATTTACTGTTTTATTATGAACCATTAACTGTGTTATTATGAATCGTTTACTGTGCACTCGAACCCGTCCATGCTTCCTGTTTCCGTTTTGTCGCGCATGACAAAACGGTGGTGCGCACCCTTGGCTCGCAAGCTCGAAATCCCCGCCCGGTCGGGTGCGTCAATTATACTGCAGGCATAACCCAGCACCTACGGCTAACCCAGAACCTATGGCTAACCCTCCAACTTCCGTTTTGTCATTTCCGGAAACATCTTGCACTCAAACAAGCTGAGGTTATATTAATGACGTCTTTACGGCAAAAACTAATCTTTCCGTTATGAAATGTATTAAACTAAATTAAACCCATAATATGCAGCACCGCAGACCCACCACTACTATGGTTAAAACTCAAATTTTCATTTCGTAATTTCCGGAAAACTGTTTCTTACTCCAAAAAAAAGTTTTAATGACTTTTTATTTGACGGCCAATACTAATCTTTCCGTTTTGTTACGAAAATAATTATACTACAATGAACATATCGACAGTATTTTCTTTGTATCCATATACTAATTTCCAATTACAATCTCAATCAGCACGGGCTCCACTGTCTTTTTTAAGATAAAGACACCAAAACTGCATTAAGAAACACTGCATTATGAAACATGTGTATTGCGTTACGAAACAATTATTAAAGATCCAAACCCATTTTTTTATAGCTACTTTAGAATGGACAATAAATACAGTGCCTTGCGAAAGTATTCGGCCCCCTTGAACCTTTTTACCTTTTGCCACATTTCAGGGTTCAAACATAAAGATATGAAACTGTAATTTTTTGTAAAGAATCAACAACAAGTGGGACACAATCATGAAGTGGAACGAAACAACCTTTTTTAACAAATAAATAACTGAAAAATTGGGCCAGCAAAATTATTCAGCCCCCTAACGTTAATACTTTGTAGCACCACCTTTTGCTGCGATTACAGCTGTAAGTCGCTTGGGGTATGGCTATATTAGTTTTGCACATCGAGAGACTGAAATTTTTGCCCATTCCTCCTTGCAAAACAGCTCGAGCTCAGTGAGGTTGGATGGAGATCGTTTGTGAACAGCAGTTTTCAGTTCTTTCCACAGATTCTCGATTGGATTCAGGTCTGGACTTTGACTTGGCCATTATAACACCTGGATATGTTTATTTGTGAACCATTCCATTGTAGATTTTGCTTTATGTTTTGGATCATTGTCTTGTTGGAGAACAAATCTCTGTCCCAGTCTCAGGTCTTTTGCAGACTCCATCAGGTTTTCTTCCAGAATGGTCCTGTATTTGGCTCCATCCATCTTCCCATCAATTTTAGCCATCTTCCCTGTCCCTGCTGAAGAAATGCAGGCCCAAACCATGATGCTGCCACCACCATGTTTGACAGTGGGGATGGTGTGTTCAGGGTGATGAGCTGTGTTGCATTTACGCCAAACATAACATTTTGAATTGTTGTCAAAAAGTTCGATTTTGGTTTCATCTGACCAAAGCACCTTCTACATGTTTGGTGTGTCTCCTAGGTGGCTTGTGGCAAACTTTAAACGACACTTTTTATGGATATCTTTCAGAAATGGCTTTCTTCTTGCCACTCTTCCATAAAGGCCAGATTTGTGCAGTATACGACTGATTGTTGTCAGACTTGCCCACATCAGCTGTAGATCTCTGCAGTTCATCCAGAGTGATCATGGGCCTCTTGGCTGCATCTCTTATCAGTCTTTTCCTTGTATGAGCTGAAAGTTTAGAGGGACGGCCATGTCTTGGTAGATTTGCAGTGGTCTGATACTCCTTCCATTTCAATATTATCACTTGCACAGTGCTCCTTGGGATGTTTAAAGCTTGGGAAATCTTTCTGTATCCAAATCTGACTTTGAACTTCTCCACAACAGTATCTCGGACCTGCCTGGTAAGTTCCTTGTTCTTCATGATGCTCTCTGTGCTTTCAACGGACCTCTGAGACTATCACAGAGCAGGTGCATTTATACGGAGACTTGATTACACACAGGTGGATTCTATTTATCATCATTAGTCATTTAGGTCAACATTGGATTATTCAGAGATCCTCACTGAACTTCTAGAGAGAGTTTGCTGCACTGAAAGTAAAGGGGCTGAATAATTTTGCTCGCCCATTTTGTCAGTTTTTTATTTGTTAAAAAAGTTTAAAATATCTAATAAATTTCGTTCCACTTCATGATTGTGTCCCACTTGTTGTTGCTTCTTCACAAAAAATTACAGTTTTATATCTTTATGTTTGAAGCCTGAAATTTTGCAAAAGGTCTAAATGTTCAAGGGGGGCGAATACTTTCGCAAGGCACTGTATATAACTGCAAAGGTTTTCATAATAAACAAATAATAACAATTAAATCAAATCAAATGTATTTTATAAAGCACTTTTTACAACAGCAGTCATCACAAAGTGATTTGACAGACACTTGGCCCAAAACCCAAAAACGGAAGTTGAAGGTTAGCCGTAGGTGTTGGGTTAGCGACTGGTGATGTGGGTTAGCCACTGGTGATGTCTGTGGGGCTGCAGCTGCACGCGAGAGGACTCCCTTCAGAAGGACACTTTGTGGGTGGTCACTTAGTCCTAAAGCCAGGTTAATAGAGTGCTGTTATTATTGAGGTCAACTTTGTGGGTGGTCACTTAGTCCTAAAGCCAGGTTAATAGAGTGCTGTTATTATTGAGGTCAAACAATCTTTGTAATAGTTTGTGTACCAGTATTTTCATTGTATTAAAAGCTGATGTAAAATCAATAAATAAAATATGTACATTGGGATTTTGTGTGTTGCAATTGGCCAGCCGCCATGTTCACCAGAGTGGTACAATGGTTGACACTTGAAGGAATTTGGTACTATGATAGCACTAAGCAGAAGTTGAAATAATAGGTTAAGGACTCCTTTATAACAATGTCTTGATTCAATCATCCAACCATCATAGGTTACTTAAGTATATAGACAGTTATCATTTATTTGCCAAGCTCAAATTCCCACATTGCTAAATAATTTTTCCCCCTGTTCTGTAAGCAGGGTATTGCCAATGTATTGCAGCAAACTATGATTGAATTTAGTTTACCTAGCACAATTTTAAAATGCTAAATATTTATAGCATATTTACAGCATCTCAGGGTGAGTTATGTTAGCTAGGGATGTATTTCACTGCATGTGGTGTGTGTTTGGGTAGAACAGGCTTTTCGGATCTAATTATGTAGATCTTTGTCTGTCAAAGCTCCAATCAGTTGCCGATCAATCACTCCGATACTTGCATTGATTACCTAAAAATCCAATGCCCTCTCATCTACCAACATTTCCCCTCAAAAGCTGAGGGATTAACCCTGATAATGCTCCACTACACAATCTAAGACTGAAAATAGCCACTCATGCAGCAAATTTGAAAATATACTGAATAGAGACATGAATAATAGAATATGAGAGGGCCATGTGTTCAAGAGATCCTGCTGTGCTTTATTAATATAGACATATTGGGTTGTTGTAGAAGCGATAAGAAGTGATGAGACAATCCAGGTGGATCTATATTAGGTGTAAGTTGGGTCTCCTCCCTGTTTGAATATATGTCTGCAGTGTTGTTGGCCAGGGGGGTGCAGTGAAATGCCAGACGTCATTGGAGGTAGCTGGGAGAAGAGAGCTCTGCCGTTTGGGCTGGGCTGGGCTGCTCGCGCTCGGTTTACAGCCTGCTTCTGCTGCATTGCCTCTTGAAAGCTCTCCAAGCTGCAGTGCGTTGGAGACAGCACCAGACTGAACCTCCTCTCTCCATGCATCACACCACCTCTTGCTCTGACAGCCAAACTCAACATAGACGATGTGTACCTGTTTAAATGAATGTGATGGGCCCAGCCCTACAGCAGAGCAGGAGCTGGAGTTGGGAACAGTGGTCAAGGTATAGAAAATTGAAAATCAGTCAGGAACAAGGTTAGGGCTGTTTACTCACCAATTTACACAGAACCAGACTAGTATACATAGGGTATAAAACAAGGGCTTTAAATGTGACTGTTGAGTCTGAGTACACCCTGTGAAAAATTCCTGTTGATGGTCGTTTTATGTGAAATAATCTTACTGGGGGAAAAAATAGCCTTGCTATTGCCAGTTTTGGATGAAATGTGATCATCTGAAATGGACCATTAGCTAAAACCTGAGGCAGCTGTTTTGTTGCATTGCCTGCATCAGTTGCAGCTACAGGGTTTGTAATGACCTCGGTAGCCTCTGAAAGGAGTCGAGAAGGACTGGCGGGGATCAATAATACAGACATCAGACTGCAGCCAATCAGACCTGGCAACACACACTGCGGCTTCACTCCTTAGAGAAACATATCAGCACATGGAGGAGGCAGTACGACTTGTTCTCAGACACAGCCTAAAGACCAGAACACATTCTGATTCATATTAAATATTATACTAAGAGAAACTATTTAAACTTTAAGAGCAGTCCTAACGCCACTGAGTATGCTCAGATTTAATGGAATATGCAGTGGTTAACATACTGAACGTGTAGTGACACTATTCATGAAAGTGCTTTCAATTACTTAAGCTCTCAGAGAAACCGGTTAATTCTGCTACGTAGAGATGAGCCCTTGAAGAGTGGAGAGGATTAAGCATTTTCTGATTTTCATCACTATATATTTTATTTATTTTAAGATACTTATTAATTGAGATTCGCTATATATATTTGCTATAATTATAGTAAGTTAAAAATACCCATAATCCAAGTTTTTACCAAAATCCTCATCGCATAAGTAGTAGTTTAATTAATGGATTATTGAGTAGGAGAAAACATACCATCAATTAATTGTTTGATGTCACTGCACTTTAACAAAAAACGTTATTACTGCAAGACACTAAATTCGCACCAACCTTAAAATGGCTTCACACAAAACAATATTCAGTTGAATACAGCAAAAAATAGACAGGGAAAAAAATGGCCGGCCTGCTGTACAGACACCAGCAGGAGGAATGTCTTGACAGTACATGTACAACATTGTTCGAAATGATCAACAGGCCATGTCAGTAATAAATTTGTCAGGTTGCTCTATCCATATTTGTTACTGCTCCTGTGCAAGAAATAAAGCTTCATTCAATCAACAAGATTAGACCCTCAATCAGGAGGCTGAAATGTAATGTAATGCATAATTATAGAAGTAATGCATATACATTACTACACTGGTACCATTTAAATTTAAAACAACAGTAGCATAAGAGGCTACATCTATCAAAATCTATAACTAGTATGCATAGAATAGATGGACATTAGGTAGTGCTACATACTATGGAAAATTGTAAATTGCTTTCATAAAAGCAAAACACAAAATATTAACCATTATATACATGTATATTTATATCTATCTATATATGCCTGTGTACATATGTACATATACTGTATATACAACTCATCAGTGGCTCATTAGTGTCTCAAAATCATCAGTGTCTCTGGTTTATTATTAATAGAACTGGATGTTCAAAAGAGATGGTCATAGACCTTCATACATGTGGTAATGACTACAAGAAGATCCACAAACAATTCAATATACCACTGATCACTGTCAGGCAATTATTAACATTTTCAAAAGATATGGAACATTTGGAAACCTAACAGCATTTTGCTCCCCAGCATAGGTAGGAGGATGGTGAGAGAAGCAACAAAATCCCCAACAATCACTGTGAAAGAACTGCAAGCCTTGGTGGTGTCCTGGGGTCACCAGGTTTCAAAAAGCACCATCAGACACCACCTCCACAACCACAGCCTCTTTCTTCTGGGTTGCCAGAAGAAAGCCCTTTTTGACCACAAGACACAGATGCAGCACGTGGAGTTTTTCAAACGTCATCCAAATTAGGACTGGAGGAAGATGCTCTTGTCAGATGAGACAAAAATGTAACGTTTTGGTCAGATACAGCATCGGCATGTTTGACGTCAAAACAGAGATGAATACAAGGAGAGGCACCTCATACCCTCTGTGAAATATGGTGGTGGGTCATTGATGTGTTGGGGCTGTTTTAATTCCACAGTCTAGGGGTACTGGTCAAGATTGATGGCATAATGAATCCTACCAAGTATCAGGCAATTTTGGCTGAGAATCTGGTTGCCTGTGCCAGAAGGCTGGGACTTGGCTTCAGGTGGACTTTAAACAAGACAATGACCCAAAACATGCCTTAGAATCCACACAGTAATGGTATTATTATTATATTATGTTGACATCTCACAAGATTTTAGTTTTATTTAAATTATTAGTATTTATTTTTTATTAAAAGGGTTTTCAAAGAAAATAAACATCTACAGCATAGATAAACAGTTTTGAACAATGTTCTCACTTTTGCACATTGTGTCCAAACTATTGACTGGTGCTGTCTATAAAACATTTTCATGTTAAAAAACACATATAAAATGAACATTAAACAATACAAATGATATCAGTAAACAATGCACAAAAAAGCCCTTACTAAGCCACATTCACAAATTGCAGTGCCTGAAGAACTACAACTACAGAGGAACTACAGTTGGAAAAGCGCCAAATAACCACAATATATGGTGGTGGATCATTGATGCTTTGCTGGTCCATGGATTCTTGTTAAGATCAATGGCATAAAGAATTCCATTAATTACCTGATATCTTGTCAGACAGGAAGATGTTCGGTGCTGTTATTCACTCCAAGAGAGGCTTCACGAAATATGACATTTAGGCATTGCAATCATTTTAAAGCATGGTACTCAATTAAAAGTTTTGCATTTCAGAAACGATTGTGTTGAAATAAAAATATACAGCACCTTTACGTTTGTGCCAAAAATATGACGCATTGTTTGTGTTGTTGATTGTCTGCCTTAGCTTTTGCCTACATTTACATATGAACAAAACATATATAGCTGTACATATCTACACAAATGAAGTTTCAACAAATTCTCAAGCATTTGGACAATACATTATGCATGATATAGCCTAATGTAGGAACAATTCTAAAAGGTCTCACATTCTACGCTATTGATGTCACTGATACTAACGTCTTTTGATGTTGAGAGGTTTGATGACAAAAAGTGGGCTTTATTGAAGAGTAAGCACAAGCAAAGAAAAACATCAATACTACACAATCAGGTCGGCTTTATGCATTGTTACACTTACAAGTTGCTAAATCTTAAATAGAATAGAATAGGATAGTTTTAAATATATGAAAATAATGACTGGCATTTCGTTAAACAATAATTATGGAGTGTTTGCCGCTGTCCATGGTGCTGATATTGTTCTCGGTCTAAACTGCATCGGTAAATTGTTAATGGCTTGTATAACAGCTTTTGCTGACTAACATTCAGAGAAATTAGAATTGAGATAACATGGACATACCTCACTTGTCCAATCAGCCTTAAACTGACCTTGGGCTAGTTGAATAAGGAAATACCGATTATTTACATTTTTTGGGAAGAAAACCTTTAGTTTTCTCTTTGACAGGAGCTAAGGTAGAAAATCATCAACGTCAAACTATCTCACTGAATGTATCGGCATCCGCATGTGTTCTATGTGTGATTATAATTCCTCTGCCTCAAACGGCCACCCATCAACACTCACACATCCACATGTTGTGGCTTGGGCGGCACATCGAACCACTAACAGACCCTTAGGAGTTGAGGCATGGCCCTCCCCCTCCCATCGATCAATGGGCCAGTGAAACCTACTTGCCTTTTTAGAGCGCCTCTCCACTATATAAAGGACGGCCGGTGAGTCTAACATGCTGTGAGCGCCATCCACCCTGCACCTGCACAAACACACACATACTCAGCCCACAACAACTTGCACAGCGTCCCTTCCATCTGCAGGCACCCCCGATTTGGCCGGATGAGTTACCACCCGATGGACAGGATAGGGAGTCCGTTTAGGCAAAGCATGGATAGTAGAACCAGTTACGGTCGATCCACTGTAACCCCGTCCAGCGGGTTCCGGTCTCAGTCCTGGTCTCGGTCAAACCCGGGCTCTACGATGACTACACGGAGCGTCAATTTTCCGATAGCCAGAGGTTACAGTTCTAGTGTCCTCACCTCCGTAGACAGCGGTGATTTTCGGCAAACAAATGGAGACTACAAGCGCTCCAACGAGAAAGAGCAGCTCCAGGGGCTCAACGACCGCTTCGCTGGCTACATCGACAAGGTACACTACCTGGAACAGCAGAACAGCCAGATCGAGGAGGAGATTCAGGCGCTTCGGCAGAAGCAGGTATCTCAGTCCCAGCTGGGCGACTTGTATGACCAGGAGCTCCAGGAGCTGCGCGCCACGCTAGAGCAGATACACCACGATAAGGCACAGATACAACTCGACACGGACCACATCGAAGGGGACATCCAAAGAATTCGGGATCGCTTTGACGAGGAAGCCCGCATCAGGGATGAGACGGAAGGCATCATCCGGGCGCTGAAAAAAGACATGAACGACTCGTCGTTGGTGAAGTCTGAGCTGGAAAAGAAAGTTCAGTCACTGCATGACGAAATTGCCTTCATCCGAAACAACCACGAAGAAGAAGTGAGCGACCTGTTCGCCCAGGTGCAGGCGTCTCAGGTGAACATGGAGAGGAAAGATTTTCAGAAGGCAGACATCACCGAGGCGCTCCGGGAGATTCGCTCCCAGCTCGAGGGCTACTCGAACCAGAACCTGCAGCAAGTGGAGGACTGGTTCATGTGCCGCTATTCCAAGCTAACTGATGCTGCGGAACAAAACAAAGATGCAATAAAGTCTGCCCGTGATGAGATCGCCGACTACCGCAGACAGCTGCAGAACAAGACTGTGGAGTTGGAGGCCGTACGGGGTACCAGAGAATCCCTGGAGAGGCAGCTGAATGACATCGAGGAGAGACACAACGGCGACTTGTCCAGCCTGCAGGTATGATGAGACCCCTAAAGTGTTCTAAAAAGTTTAATTATTTGTATAAAGTAAGAAGCAATGTATAGTGGAATTACTAAAGCAATAATCATACGTCTTTCGTTTATATATGCGTAAATGAGGCATCGTTTACGAGAATTAAATTGTGATTGAGTCTTGATATTGTGATTTTTATAGTTATTTTTAATTTCGGACAACATTCAAGATAGATCCAGTACTTTCGTAGTAGAATAAAATACGTTCTGGCATTGTGCAAAAAACAGCCTTGAAACACTGTAGTTCATCTATCAACTGTGCGCTATATTGGTGTCTGCGCATTTGCTTTAGACATAAGCCTGAATATAGCAAAATGCTGACATCATAAGGACACATGAATCGCGAAAGCTGGTTGGACCATTAAGTAAGAGAATAGGTACAGTCAAGATATTATAGGGTTAAGGGGAGACACAATGCAGCAGGGCTTTTTTCTTCTAAGTTGCTGAGTCAGAGCTGCGGGTCGATGTTTTCATTGGCTGTGTGCTTGCATCACCCCACACAGATGTCGAGGAGGACTATTGAACAAGTGTGATGGGCTGTCCTTGAAACAGAATGCTCTAGGTCCACACTGCGTCAGAATAAATTATTTCACTAAGCAATTATAACCTGTGGCGGATGAGGTGGCATTTTCCTTATAATGTAAAATGTAGAATTACTTTGCACTTAAAATTGTTATTACATTTCATCTAGACGGAATTTAATGTTCAAAAACTTTTAAATGTGCTTTTACAATAATGATTCGATGTTTTGATAATGCCTTTGTTGGAGACCTGCCATCACTAAATAAGTGTTATTTATAGCTCCACATGGGCCTAAGAACGAAAACCTCATAACCAATGTGTGTTTCAATGTGTGATTTCTACAGGAGACCATCCATCAGCTGGATAATGAGCTCAAGGGCACGAAATGGGAGATGGCACGTCATCTGCGCGAGTACCAGGACCTTCTCAATGTCAAGATGGCCCTCGACATTGAGATCGCTGCATACAGGTAGGATTAGCTCATTTGGCCTGCTGTCTCAAACAACACTCCTAACAAATCATTTCATTCACTACAGACCAATATTATTAGTTCATCATGTCTAAAAAAAACATTTATAGAAGTACTTTTTATACAGAGCAAACATTTTATATTATGGCAGAATTAAACAACATTATATTATCTTCTTCTTTCAGGAAACTCCTAGAGGGTGAAGAGACCCACTTTAGCACCTTCCCTTACCGCCACACTGTCTCCCCTATGAAGTCCAAATCTCAGCCTCCCAAACTGAAGGTCCAGCACAAGTTTGTAGAGGAAATAATAGAGGAGACTAGGGTAGAGGATGAGAAGTCTGACATGGACCAGGCCCTAGCAGATATGGCCCAAGAGCTGTCTGCTGCTCTGGAGGCCGAAACACCAGATG
>JACXGM010035698.1:0-11598 GCA_016801145.1 Umbra pygmaea | reverse complement strand
ATATATATATATATACATACATATACATAATTTTAAAGACAACCAATCATTGCACCTGATGTACAGTAGGGCTCTAAAGTTTGTGAACTTTCTGTAACATCCCGTGGGGGATCTACTCCACACCGCTCTCATTCACCTGAGTATTGAGGCTGTCGTCTGGGGGAGTGAATCCAACTCCCTTGTTAGTGCAGCGGACAGGTACTCCTCATTACAGATCATTTAAAAGGGAGCCAAGACTCATTCTGTTTTGTGTCTGATTATCCCTTTGCTGATGCTCCTGTATTTTAGTTCGTTAAAGCCTGTTAAACTTTATTTTGCTGCTCAAATATATTATTGCATTCCGTTACACCTCCTGCGTCTGTCTCCTGACTGCTTTCACACCTCAACATCATAGAATCACACACCCCTATGGAGGCAGCAGGAGCTCCTCCCGCGGAAGACCAAGCAACCAAGAGGTTCAAGTTTCAACAGCAGCAGATACATGAGATTCAGGCCACTTTGCAAGGCGTCCTGCTGGAGTTGCAACGCCTTGCACTCCCCGCTCCCAACCCGATGCCAACCGGTGAGAGACCAGAAGCTGGACACGCTGAGGGGACCCTTCCTCCCACCGCTGTGGGTCTGATAGCTCTCCCTGAAAGATACGACGGTAACCCCGCTGCTTGTGGAGGGTTTTTGGTACAACTATCCCTCTACTTTACCCGGCAGCCAGGTGCCTATCCAAACGACCACTCTCGTATCGCGTTGCTGATATCCCTGTTGAAAGGTAAAGCCTTGGAGTGGGCTTCAGCGATTTGGGAGACAGAAGGAGCGAGACACCTGACCTATGCCACCTTTGAGCGTCAGTTCCGCGCAGTATTTCACCATCCCGCAGAAGGGAAGGAGGGAGGTGATCGTCTACTGTTGCTGACACAGGGCGAACAACCAGCGTTGGAATACGCTCTAGAGTTCCGCACTCTATCCGCCTCAGCGGGATGGAACGAACCCGCTCTTCGCACCGCGTATCGACGTGGTCTCCGTGAAGACGTCAGGGTGGAACTGGCATGTCGGGATGACGTCATGACCCTCGATGGGTTAATCGATACCTCCATACGTTTTGATCAGATGCTCCAAGAGAGAAGGCGACATTCCAGAGGAAAAGAGGCACGTGTTGTGTTACCACACCCTATCTTCAGCCCAGACCCGGATTCCACTGGGATGGAGGTTGATGGATCACCCCGGAACAGCGCTTACTCCCGATCTGGACGCTACAACCGGTACAGACAGCCCGAGCCACAAACCAAAGCGGTGAGTGCGACTACACCTAAACACTCTTCTCTATTACTATTCCCGGTTACCATAGAGGATTGTCAGGAGGATTCCCCCCTATTTGCAATGGTTGATTCAGGATCAGCGGGTAATCTTATAGATCGGGAGTTGGTTCGAAAATGGGGTCTGCCTACGTTACGTTTGTCCTCTCCCATACCGGTTACTGCACTGGACACCGCACCGCTGGGAACGGGCACTATTACGCATGTCACCTTACCTCTCTCCATCACCATTCATTCCTCTCCCGCACATTATGAGAAGCTGTCTCTCAATGTTGTTACTTCTCCTATACACCAGATTGTTTTAGGATTGCCCTAGCTTCAACAGCACAACCCCCAGATCGACAGGACGGCATGGAGGATTTCACCCACTTTCCACGTGTCTCTTCTCAGGCCGGTGGTGCCGGGTCCTCTCGCTGACCTGGGTCCTGGTTTGGTTCCCCCGCCCCCTCTGGAGATCGACGGCGAGCCTGCTTTTCTGGTTCGGAGCCTTCTGGACTCTCGAGTGCGCCGGGAAAGGCTGCAGTACCTCGTGGACTGGGAGGGGTATGGTCCTGAGGAGAGGTGTTGGGTGCCTGCCGTTGACATACTGGACGGGTCTCTCATCGCTGACTTCCACCGTCGCCGTCCTGACCGTCCGGCTCCTCGTCCTCGTGGGCGTCCACCCGGCCGGCGCCGGCTTGCGTCGGGAGCCGCTGCCCCGGGGGGGGATCCTGTAACATCCCGTGGGGGATCTACTCCACACCGCTCTCATTCACCTGAGTATTGAGGCTGTCGTCTGGGGGAGTGAATCCAACTCCCTTGTTAGTGCAGTGGACAGGTGCTCCTCATTACGGATCATTTAAAAGGGAGCCAAGACTCATTCTGTTTTGTGTGTGATTATTCCTTTGCTGATGCTCCTGTATTTTCGTTCGTTAAAGCCTGTCAAACTTTATTTTGCTGCTCAAATATATTATTGCATTCCGTTACACCTCCTGCGTCTGTGTCCTGACTGCTTTCACACCTCAACATCATACTTTCTATACTTCTACATAAATATGACCTCAGAGTTTCACAAGTCCTAAAATTACATAAAGAAAACCAAATAAAATTATTTATTAATAATTTAATAATTGAAGATAATTATCCATTATTACATAATAATAAATGGTTCTTTGAATACAAATGTTTATAGATAGAACACATTGGCAAGCAAAGAACCCTTGTTTTCCAAAAAGGGTTATTCAGATGAAAACTGTTCTTGTAGAAACATTTCCATTAGCAGATAACTATTTTTTTATTCTTCATATAAGGGTGTCGTCAAATATATCCTCTGTCCAATCAGTCTAATAAAGGGAAGGATATCCAATACATACCTAATACAAGGACTGCAATTAATCAACTCAACAACTACGTCAACATTTCCCCTCAACATTGCTACAGCAAACATACAGTACAGTAATGACGTTGCAGTACTCTCCCAATTCCGATAGAACCTCAACTGAATATTTTACATTAGTGAACTGATGTCATTGAGCTTCATTGGAAGACCGGATGGAGCTATATAGTATAATTTTGTCTGGTGATATGCCTGAGAAAGAAAAGCTGCGTTAGAGGATGAGATGTGTTGAGTCGTTAACAATGTCTCATGGTTGTGGTGGGGGGATTCACTGAGACCCACTCTGGAGAAGAACGCTTGTGATAGGGAAGAAGTAGAGTGGGTGGATCAGTTGTAAAGATAAAGGTAAAAGATTAACTAAATGGTGAAGATATGCAGAGCCTGAGAGAGGGCAAGTAGACACTGTGTCTGAGATTTACTAAGGAGAAATGAATTGTTTCGAGTGAAATTTGCAAGGTTCTCCGAACATCTGCTAATGGTTTTGCGGATGTGAGTAAGAGCGTGTTAGTGTGCATGACTTTTTCTGCAACAACAGAAGCTGCATTGTACTCTGTCTAATTGGAGTACATTCGGTTCTTTTTTATTATTTTTTTTTTCTATGTAATTATTCATGTAAGATGTTTTTCCACTTTCTTCCTTTCTTCTTTCCTAACCAGTCCTACATAACTTCAGCACAAAATATAAGACCTGATCATTTATGCATTTATCTCTATCCATAGATAGGACCATTTAATAGTACAGTAACTTTATATTGTGTTTGTAATTAGTGTTAACTAAGTTTAACCTTCCACAGGTCAGCCCACTTTCCACGGTAGTATATCATTTTATAGTTTCCTACTGCAAAACATCCTTTCTACTGTCATTGTTGCAAGAGCCTTGAACTGCCGTTTTTGTATAATATCTGCCAATACTGCCTAAAAAGAAATTCTATAGGCTATGTCAATGTTTTGTATTGAATGACTATGCTTCTCCAACAGTACAGTCTGCAGGTCACCTATTGACTCCAATTAGAAACCAATTAGAAATCAAGAAGACATTTCAGAAGAAATTATCCAATCATTCTGTGTCTTTATGGTAGCTGGTGTTTGAAGTGTCAGTTGACCCAAAGCCAAGTTGTCAATGCCATGGTACATTACAGAGATGTTCCCAACTGACTCATTGTGTAGGGTACATCTGGTAGACATGCTGGCCTTACATTTTATTGTTCTTGCATGCACATAACACATACTGAAAAAACCTGCCCAATGTGTAAAATGTTTATATGTGTATAATCGGTTAGTCTAATTGCTACCATACTTCAGTTCATCATTCAATTCTAAGTGTGAAAGCAGGTGGTTTTGATGACAGGGGGCATAAATCAACACATACATTACAAAGTACACAATTTACTGTTTTGGCTCTGCCATTATACTTTTACAACCATGGCTAAAACTGCTGTGGTGCATCTTTAATTAAAATGAATATTATTGTAATTCAGAAGAGATCCATACACATGTTATGGAAAAAATGATGGGGAACAATACTATTGATTAATTTGGTTGCAAATCCTTTGTCAAAGATAATTGCAGTTTAAGAGTTCTTGTAAGTATCAGTAACATTCCTTCAATTCTGTACTAGCAACTTCACCCACTCCATGTCTTTGATGTTTGAGGGGTTTCTTTGACCAATTGCTTTACTATAGGTATTCTCTGGGATTCAGATCTAGACTCAGTGTCGGCTACTTGACAACATTCTTGCATTTCTTCTTTAGACAATCCTGAGTGCTTTTGGATGTGTGTCAGTATTAACATTTTGTCTTTCTTAGTCTAGAAGCATACAAATAATATTGCAAGAATACTTGTTTTAGTTGCTAAAAATACTGAAGCTTGCAGGGAAATGTACTATTTCATCAGAATAATTATCCCAAGGCCAAAACATTGTAGTGGTTAAAGAACCACCATTTCCTACACTGGCAGTCTAATCAACAGCAGAGAAAATCACATTCCACAAGTATCATTCAACCAACCTGAACAACATAGATAAATCTGCCAATAATATCAGCATAAAAAATCGTAAAGCATTGCTCTACACAGATTCAGATTAACATGTGGATTACATATTTATAATTCTGCAGGTTTAGCAAAGATGATGAAAGTCGAAGGTTGCATGCAGTACTAGCTTATCACAGTTGTTAGGAATCTTTGAGAATATGTTACTGCGACTCAAAATGTATGGAAGTACAAGTTTTAACTAAATCAAAGCTGGGTGGTTGGTTGTTTATAGCTGTACAAAACTATACACAGTAATTTTTGTTTTATAAATGTGTTATTTTTTACTCGACATGAGATTAGCTATATCAACTTCTTCGAGTCCTGCATGCACTCTCACCTGAGAAAAAAATTATTGCAGAACACACAAGGTCTTGCACGAATCTGTCTATTGCAGTGGTTCTCAAACCTCTCCTGGGAACCCCCTGCCGAAATCTATCCAAACATCTATCACCAGAATAAACTTGTTAACTAATTGTCAAGCTCTTGGCTGCTGGATTCTGTTGAGCTACATCAGGGATACAACAAAACTGTGAGATGGGGGGTCCCCAGTACAGGTGATCCACAGGAGAGGCTTGAAAAGCACTGCTCCTTTGTACTTACAGTAAGGCGTACACACTAAACAAGAAATGTGATAAGGATCAACTTTCCAAAGCATGCTGGGAGGAAGCAAGTGACATTCACACTGAATCTCTCCAGGTCTTTCATATACTGAGGTCTACACTCCTGGACACTCCTCTTTTACTGGCAGAGGCAGTATCAGCATCTATCACCATGTATCCTAACAAGTTGTCCATGGCTTTTGGAATAAAAACATCACCACAACCTCAAAGATCCACCACCATACATCACAGTGAAAATTAGGTGCTTTTCTGCATGGTTATATTTCTGTCTATATCAAACCCACCACTTATGTTTGTTTCCAACACATTTTATTGGCCTCATCTGACCATAGACTCCAGTCCCATTGAATGTTCCAGTGACATTTGGTAAACTGTATGTTCTTCTGTTGGTTGATTTATGACAGCAAAGGCTTTTGTTTAGGAAAACCTCTAAAAAAATGGGCGTTAATCAGTCTGGGTGGAAGTGCCAGGGCCGTTTTTCGTCCCCAGTCCTTCACTGGCATTAATATACTGTAGATGGTGTCTGATTATATTTTTGGAGACTTTCTGATCCCATGATCCAATGAATGTCTGCAATTCTCCAGCTGTGATCCTTGGACATGTTTTGGCCACTCAAAACAAGATACAGTACACATTCTGTTGAAGGACAATTGTTAACATCTCCAGTTGCTTTAAACTTCCAAATGATTGATGTAAATGAGAATTTTCAACCATTAGGCTATTTTATTGTAGCCATTTCCTGATATGGCACCTCAACATCATTAGTAAAAAGAGATCTAGAAATATACTTCGTTAGCTCTGAAGGTTCCAGGTGAAACTATAAACAGGTAAAGAAAATTTCAGGTATACACAGAATGTTCTTGAAGTGAAAACAATGGTTCTTTAAAGGGTAAAACATTTCCTGACCAATTAAAGCATGATTAGCTTTCCATGTTACCTCTGACATTGTTGTCTATGGTGGTACAGTATAGTTAGTTCACTGGTCTTTTATTCCAGTGGCCTAGGTTCAGTACCATTTGCAACTTCTAAAACAATGTTTATTTTGTAATTTGATATTCTTATGAATTGGCAAATTTGGTAAAAAGACACAAAACATATATTTAGATTGCATTAGAAGGTTTCCTTATTAAAGTATAGCAGTGGTCCTCAAACCCGTCCATGGAGGGCCTAGTGTTTGCTGGTTTTTGGTCTTTCCCTTCAATTAGAGCATAATTAGGACCTAGACTGCCAGGTGAGGGGAGATACTAACCAATTAGTGAGCTACTCCATCAGGCTTGTACAAGGTAAATGCAAAAACCTGCATACACTAGGCCCTCCATGGAAGGGTTTGAGGACCACTGAAGTATAGACTGCAATTGTCACGATGGCCAGGACTGTCAGGGCTGTCGTGGCATTTGAGCTAATGTGATGGTCTATGTTTTATGTATGCAGTATGAATGTGTATGTGTTTTTGTTAGGCGCCGACCTCTGGGCCCTGAAGAGCGGTAGGCACTTGATTACTCATTGCGCATGAATGGTGCACTAGCTAACCAACCACACCGGTGCGTAATGAGTAATCAAGATGCCTATTTAATCCCAGCGTTCCGGAGGTTCGGCACGTGTTATTGTGGACTAGTTCCCTGTCATTTGGGAGAGAGAAGAAGAGAGAGGCATGTTACCAACTTATACCTGAGCTGTTTATACGTAAGAATGTACAAATTTGATTGAGCCTTCGCCTCGTTATGCGTCGTGCAATATGTATGTTTCGTTGTCAGAACCAGGCATACATTTTATAGAGTATTCGCGCCCAATGCCGTGTTAGAGCATCGTGACTATATATATATGTTGTGCAGTTCCAATGAACTACTTATTAGCAGTTCGTCCTCTTCACTCTCCTGTTCATTAAACATCAAGAATGCTCCTTCCTGCTCTGGTCTCCACTCTCTCTCCACCACACCACCAACTTCTGACAGCAATGTCTATATCAATTAAAATTCAAATTAATTAAAATTCAAAGAGGTCAAGTCACATAAGTTTTCTACCCAGCTGTCACAGTTAAGGTGTAGTGGAGGAGAGGGAGACCAGCCAGGCAGTTGATGGTTTGTGTTTTTTAATGAAGAGTCCAGGATGGTACAAACTGAAGCAATGGTGTAAAGGTAGCGAGTAGCACAACTGTATGTATTTCCCAATTACTAATGTTAATAGAACAAACACAGGCAGTTACAGAGCGTACACAATAACTCAACCATATAAACAGGAGGCACAATGAGTATAACTGTACTCTGTGCTCTATAGCGGCACAAATGCCTAAGGCTCAATACAAAGACTGTGGGCAAACACACAAGCTACACATGAACAACACACTACTTACAGAACCTTCCACCTGGACCAACACCATCATGACAATATAACAAATGAACCACACCGCCCTCTGGACTCATAGGCGTTTAAAGCCATATACACCTTGTTAACCCCAGCTTATAGCAATTGGCAATTAGACTCAACAAGCCCTATATTCCCATCACACTATATAGACCTGGAAATCACTATTGGCATCCAGAGGGTGGTGCTAACGTACAATATACATACATTATCTGAACATAAAACAACAGTACCTTAGACTGGATTATAAATTGAACAAAAAAGGCATAATGACACACAGAATACAGACATATACAATGAGTCCATATGTCAGTTCAACTGCCACACCATCCCACTCTGGGACAGTGTGACAGAAGCCCCCCCCGCAAGGGCCTCACCCCAGGGGAGGCCAGAAAAAGAAAGAGAGCCCCCAAAGTCAGCAGAAGAAAGTTTTAAATACATTGTTTTTATAATCAAGACATACATTCCTTGGTATCAATTGGACCTTTCATAACATATTTCCTAGTTTATCTCTTTAGAAAGGCACTGCTGCCCGGGCTGACTCCCTATTGGGAGTTTTGCAAACGCTCTCTCTCTTCCCTGGACTTCGTGTGCACTATATTATGTGCGCAGCTTATCGAGAAATTAATTTGTTTTATATTTATTTTATTGATCCTCATAATGAGGCTGATTTACTATATTATATTACTTCAAATATAGAACAGGGGCAGCCTTATTTTATTGCTGTAGTGTGTAGTACGGATGGGCATTCAATGAAAGTTTCTTAGTTGATCATCGGGAGAATTAACAATCAAGTATTGATTAATCATTCATATTTTTATATTAAAATTCATTATTCATTTAATGTTTTATGAATGAAAAATGCTATTAAAATACAGAAATACAACATGTTTGTTCTCTATAAGATATCTATTACAAGAATGACAGCTTGTGGCAGTTAAACTGGACGTTCGGTCAGGCTAAACTTGAAGATATATGTGCTACGGTGCTCTAAAGCAGCAGAACCTGCAGCTGCGAGCCAGTGTTTTAAACAGAGAACCTTGATTGTTCCAAAATAATAAATAATAAAAAAGGATCATGTTAAACAATAACTTAACCAAAAAGATAATAATACTTAGATCTGACAGGTTTTGTCAAAAGATAACTCAACTATCCAAGGCACGGAGTCGAGAAAGAGGGTGAGAGAAATTAGTCTACAAATAATTAGGCTACTTAACAAATTAGGTGACTTAACAAAGCCTCATAAAAATAACTAGTAACTCACTTAACAACTTCTGCACCAGTCTACTGATTTTTGTTGAGAAAGATAAGCATTGACATGATCTGGGTACAGACGCGACTGCAACCTGGTGACACGTCAGTCCAGTCGCCGAAAAATACGTACCTGCTCTGAGGGGAATGATGTTGCCAGGATGCATAGGTACCTCCACGTTAACTTGGCCAGCCCGGTGAACCTTATTCCATTCACTTTCCTGTAGGGATGCTCACTGTTCAAAGTCTGTAGGGATGCAATCCAGGGGTGGGGGAGTCTCCCTCAGAATGTTCAGAAGTTCTGCTTCGATGCATTAGTTTAATCGATAACAAATTAACGTGATAGACGAAATTGTTAATTATCAATTATCGATCGTCGATTATCATGCCCATCCCTAGTGTATAGTAAAACCAAAGATAATCTCTACTGTTGCTTCACGGATGTTGGATTTTTATTAATCATGAGTACCGATATTGACTAATTTCACTCAGATGATACTCGTACTTGGAAAAAGTACATTATCCGTACCAGATACTTGTTTCAGCCGAGTTACTTGCTACTATTTTCTATTGACCAAATCAAAGCGCGCCACACTTCTCCATGCAAACAAGGAGTGGTAAAGTACAGTGCAGGTTTTGTTTCAACAACCGATCAGAGAATGATTTGCTTATTGTAAGCTTTCCTGATTGACAGCTGGAGAGAACGAGAATTCACGCTCTCTCCAGCTGAGAGGAAAACAATGTATGCCTCAATACTTTTCAGAAAATATAAATAAAACGATTGGCAGAACAACAATACCAGGCAACTTATAAGCCTGATTCAACTGTTTGCATAGAGAATAAGGATGTAAAATATTAACATTTTGTTGGTGAAAAGGCTACTTCCTCTTTCAGAAACGCACATATAGGGGGTCCGCGTCGCTTAGTAGGCTAAGTCGCTGTATTGCACAACAGTTTACGTCATGATAGTCATTACTATTTTCATGTAATGATGTGCCTAAAATTGAATTTGTATTTTGAATCCTCAATGAAATGCAAAAATTCAAGTGAAGAAACCAACAAACATTGGCTGATGAATTTCTCCGCTTGTAACCCCACCCTCTGGTCTGCTTCTTCCCAGACGAGTACTAGATTATTTTTTATATAAGGAGCCTCCACAAAAAGCCTAGTCCTTCAAGAGCAAGGAAGGGTTGAGGCTCACCAATCTGCCAACAGATGCATCACTGAATATTCCAACACTATGAGAACAACATTCCCCAAAGACAAATCGGTAGGATTTTGGGCATTTCACCTTCTAAAGTGTACAATATAATTAAAATAGTCAAGGAATCTGGTCAAATCTAAGTGCGTAAAGGGCAAGGCAGAAAACCACTTCTGATCACGTGTGATCTCTTATCCCTAAACTATCACTGTCTTAACACCTGTCATGGGTCTTTATTGGATATCCTGACATGGGCTTGGGAATTCTTTGGTAAACCTTTGTCAGTCAACTTACTATTATGTTACTATGTAAAGCAGAAGCCATCAACATTGTACAGAAGTGCCAGCAATGTCTCTGGGATCATTGTCATCTGAGATGGACAGTAGATTTGTGTTTTGTGGTCCAACAAGCAAACATTTCAAATAGTTTGTAGTTAGGGAAATAATATATTATACCACTAATATGCACATGAAATTAATACATTAATAAATGATATATTTCCTTTTCCCTTGGGGCAATGTTATGAGTTAAACAGGTAAATAATAGCTTAATAGAAAGCGTGGAGAATGATCTTATTGATCTTAATTGCCTCGTAGATATGTAATATCTATAAATCTGACTCCATGTGTTTGTGTGATAGCTGAGCAATTTCATCCAGAGCCTAGCGGGCATGAATTTGGAAACCGCTAGATAACTAGTCCAGATGTGCCAAGTCCTGCTAAAATATTTCATATGTACGGCTAAAATTCTGTCCTAACGGCGAAAGCCGGCAAGACCAATTTGCAATCAGCTCACCCCTACGCTTCCGGAAAACTGAACCGTTTACTAGGGGTGCGGCAGAAAGGAATGCCCTCAATGGGCTGAACTTACCTCCGGGCCAAATTTGCCCAAGAGTCCCTAAATGCCGGCTGAATGACCCTGCTTCAGAATTAGAACATCTCAGTGAAATATAAGAAATAAACTTGAAATGTCGCAAACAAGGCTCGGTTCAAAGCAATAATATTTAATTCCAATTAAAGGCATAAAATACAACTCTTTAACCGGACAATGAAATCACAAGTTACAATACCAACAATATTAATACATGTTGTCCTAAAATCCTAAAACCTACCAAAAACTACAATTATCCGATCTAATCACACGGCTAGAGCAACTAGCTTGCCCGGAGCATCGTCTAAGATATGAACTCCCCGAACATATTTGAACATAGACTTTATATTCCTCCCGAAAAAGTGCTCCCCCCTTCCTGCTCAACCCCAATGGGAATCACGTTTCACTGGCCATCGAAAGTGGAAACAAAGGACCACTATTGACAAATTTACATTGATTACATTATTCACAGACTTTAGGTCACAAATACAATCAGTACAAAAGACCGGCTGTAGACATTTACATTGAGTACAAAAGAACTGGCTGTGTACATTTACATGAAATTGAAATGTCCCACCCCAGG
>JACXGM010035697.1:0-11598 GCA_016801145.1 Umbra pygmaea | reverse complement strand
GCAAGGCGGGGTCAGTGGCTCGTTCACGTGCGTTCAATCTCACGTTGATTGTGATTTATAAAGGAAAGATGCGCCGGACCTGGCGTACGACCGGTTTTATACATGTGAATTTTTCTGTGCGTACGTACTTTTCCAGTTTTGGCCGTACGCCATCTTCTGGTATGTAAGCTGCGCAATCTTTTATACATGAGGCCCCAGATAAGGAGAAGGGTAAGCAGAATGTAGGTAATCAGGAGGCTAGTCAAACTAGTAGTAAAAGGGGATTAGAGGGAAACAGCTCAGACGAAGAACATAGGGTTGTCCACCAGAAGATTGTTAGAGAGGACTTTAAAATTATTCAGAAAGGAAGATGAGCATGTTCATCTTAGCCCAATGGCGTTGTCTAAAGAATTGAAAAAGAAGTTAGGGGAGGTGCAGGGTTTCCCCCAGAAAACGGGTTAGTCAAGGCGGCATTCTTCTGCTTGACTGCTTATGGATGCTGGTGAGTGAGCGCAATTACATTAATTCACCACCAGATGGCACTGTTCGGATGCATCACACGTCATATTAACTAGCTGTTTCGGACGCAACACACTTCAGATTTACTATTTTGGGAATGCGTAGTTAAGGCAGCAGACGTCTGTTTTTAAGGCGGCTGCCTAAACTGTAAAGTGGTGCGGGAAACCCTGGGGAGGTGGATATGAATAGGATTTTGAGGGACGGGAGCCTGCTGATAAACTGTAAATCAGAAGATCAAAAGAACAAGGCGGTGAAAATTGACAATGTGTGCAAGAAAATAGTAATTGACAGAAAAGATTTGGGGGAGAGACAAAGGAAACATGGAGTGATATCAGGCATTCCACTTGAAGAAGATTTGGAAAAACTCATGCGTAGCATGTGTGGAGGTGTATTTAATAAAAAGGTTGCAAAGAACAGTGAATGGGGAAAAGAGTGATAGTTTGTCTGTTCTTTTGGAGTTTCGGGATCCGGTGATGCCGGAAAGAGTTACAATTGGATATATGTACTATATAGTGAGGCTGTATGTTCCGTCTTCATTCCGCTGTTATAGATGTCAGAGGTATGGACATATAGCAGGAGTGTGCAAAGAAAAAATTTGATGTCGCAAGTGTGGTGGGACTTACAGTGGCTGTGAAGTCAGGAAGAGGGCAGTGTAAATTGAACAAGTAAAAGCAGGCAGCAACATGAGTTACTCAGAGGCAGTGAAGAAGGTACAAGACGTGGGGGATGTGTGGATATTGATAAAGTGAAAGGCCTCTCGAGGCCAGAGGTTGGTCAAGTAGAGGACAGTTGCCCAGCGCTGACAGTGGAAAAGTTGATTTTGGTCAATAAATACTATCTATTATCTATTTATTATCTATCTATCATCATCTATTTATTTAACTATCTGCACCGCCAGACAGAGACATCGAAAAGAATATCAGTTTTAAACATGATTTTGTTCTGTTTACCGTATTATTTATGAGGATGAATTACGTAACATGCCAATATTAGAGATAATATTTGAGTGTTCTTCTTGCAAATGTGCAATATGTGCTTCATTTGCATTTATGTTACAATCTTGTTTTGTTTTGTTTGTTTTTCACTGCAGGCTGATAATTGTAAGCATGGCTTTGTGACATCTTCATATTATTAATGAGAGGCAATATTTCGATTTCGTTTACACAACACTCTGCACTTTCAGACAGATCTACAGAAGCCTACGTGTTTCATCCATCTGCCGACGGTGTTGCCATTTCTCATTTCACCTATTTTTGTGCGTACGCATGGGTAAGAGTTGTCATGAAGGACCGCACATTTTCCCGTCAAGTTTGCTATTTATAAATCCCAATTATTGCGTAGAGAGATGCGTACGTCTTCTTTTGTGCATATGCCACCTTCATAAATGAGGCCCCTGGTATGCTTAAAGGATTGATGGAGTACGAGGATTAATGTTAGGACAGGCACGGAATTGGCTATTGATCTTATGCTGGTGTCGAATTCCCTTGCGGGGGTTTGTGTGTGGGAGGTAGTTAGAGAGATGACGATAGGAAGTGATCATTACCCTATAGAAGTTACGGTTAATTGCAGTATAGCAGACGGTAAGACAGGAGGCGTGGACAGGTGGTTGTTTGAACATGCTGATTGGGAGGCGTTTGAGAATTTAAGTGAGTTGGAAATTGGAAAAATAGATATTACAGAAGATGTAAGTAGTGTTAATAACTGTATTCGTGATGCCATATTTTAGCAGCTGTCACGGCTCATTATAGAGCGGAGGCAGGAGCGTCTTCACAAACATAAACTTTATTTTACTTGAAGATGAACTGAACAGAAACAAACACAAGAACAAACATGAGGAACTAAACAAACCTATTTATTAACCATATCAAACATGACATCAAGAACAAGAATAACATAAGATCAACACTACACTAAACATATGAACAAACTAAAAGACATCTACTACAGAGAACAAGAACAACCACGTACCTGAACAGAAACAATGAACCACACGGGACTAACAAAAACTCAGAACTAAATACCCAACTAATGAGGGAAGGGTGTGCAGGTGGGGACTTAATCGACGCTTTTATCTTGGCCAGGTCGCCGTCTTAAATGAGAAAATGTTCTCACCGTGCCCACCTGGTTAAATAAAGGTTAAATAAAATAAAATAAATAAAAGCGGGAAAGCATAACCAAAGCAAAACATACAGGGGAGTATCCACTACCAGGTGAACACAGAACAAGCACACAGACACTAGGGACATTGTGACACAGACTATAAAGGGAGAACTAAAACACCATGCACAACACTGAATAGGAACAAAACATACATATAAACACAGGAGAGTAAACTAACAAAACTAAACACTATCATAAAGAATTCATAATCCAGGGCCGGATGTTACAGCAGCGAGTCAGACTATTCCGAAGAAGGGAGGTAGGAAGAAAAAGAAGATTGTACCATGGTGGACAAAGGATTGTGATGAAGCGATTAAATTCAGTTCAATGGTGGTTGAGTTTCAGTCAGCGTCAGCTACCAAACAGAAGTTTGTGTGTGTATCCGTGTGCGTCTGTCTCATTCAAAGGGACACGCATCACAGCGAAATATGAGATTGCTGTGCCACTTGAGGAGAGCTTTTAAAATGTTTAGAGTTATGTTTTATACGTGGTTGAATATGTATACCTTTTAACATTGATGCAGTTTAGAACAGAAACTTGAACAATTTGTTGGTTAATGTGCATCTGACATCAACGTTATTTTCCTCTGCTGATTTATGTTCTTTAGATGACAAATCTGGCAGCTTTTACATTTTCGTTTAGATCTACTAGTGTGTTGTCTTTGTAGATTAGGCGGCATATTAGCCACATGCTCTTTTTATTTGATGTAGAACATTTGAAACCATGGCAGTCTCTGTTTCCTCCATTATAACTTGGAGCTCCTAAACTGGGAGTATTAAGAACTTTCAGTGAGTGGTGTGTGGGGTAAAGAGGTAGGGAAATGTGCATATTATGCACAATTCTTTTTCAGTTGTTTTTTGTTCAGTATTGCTGTTTACATTTTCCTTATCTTAGGAAAGACACTATTTGTGTTAAATTGAGACTTGTAACATTTGTTATTATTTTGTCATTTTTATGATTTAATTTGAGGGAGCAAAAGCAGTATCGGCTCCAAATATCGGCTCAAGAAAATCGGCAGTCCGTATCGGTCATCGGCCAAGGCTGATGAAAAAAAATCGGTATAGGTATCGTTACTAAAAAATCCATATCGGTCTATCCCTAGTATGGAGAGCTAACACAGACCTAGGTAGGGTACGTACGATGGAGCAGTATGGAGAGCTAACACAGACCTAGGTAAGGTACGTACGATGGAGCAGTATGGAGAGCTAACACAGACCTAGGTAGGGTATGTACGATGGAGCAGTATGGAGAGCTAACAAAGATCTAGGTAGGGTACGTACGATGGAGCAGTATGGAGAGCTAACACAGGCCTAGGTAGGGTTTGAACAGTACACTTTATTTATTGGGTAAACATGATACTTGAAAGTGTGACTTTTGTGGGAAAGAAGAAACTGTGGAACATGTTATGGTGTACTGTCCGAAATATGAGCATGAAAGGAGGAGTCTGAGGAGGAATCTAGGGAAAATAAAAATGCTATATATATTAACTTATGTTTTACGAACTCGAGTAGGGAATGATGGGTATAGATTTTTGTTTCAGTATCTCAGGGCGACTAAGTTGTGGGGGGAGGCTATAGACACAGGTAAATTTGATTCATACTCCATACCAGTCGGTGGCGGTAATGCATCGTTTGTTGTTTGTCAACCGCCAATAAACTCTACAAGACGAAGAAGAAGAAGTCAGACACTTGCTTTGCTTGTCGTTAATATTTTACAAAAAAACAAGTGCAACATCAAATCAAGTGCAGTGTACCATGAATAGCTAACAACATGCCGAGTATCCCGGAGTTGTGCTCACCGATGCGACACGTCTTCACCACCGCACGCTGCCCATTTGATCCTCTTCGGTCAACTGCTGTCCCCTAGCCCGCTAGCTGAAAACACTTCTCTTCAGAATATATCTACAGTACACAGTAGACAGAAAACTACATGCATGATGTACCAGTGGTAGGGAGTCCAGCTTCATTCATATCTATGGGTAAGTGTTATTGTCTAATTCATGTTGTTTCATATAGCTGTTGAAACTATTACTGTCAATTTAATTGCTTTATCTTGCCAGCTATCTAGCTAGTAAACATTTATGTTCTAATATCTTAATTGAAATATACATTTGGCTTATGATAGTATTGTTACAGAATAGAGAAATATAATGTTCAAAGCCAGGGTGGTTGTATACTTTTTGGTGCAGTTGTTTAGAAATAATGACCGAAAGATAAGTCTAGCTAGCCTATAGCTAGGTAGCCTAACTACTAACTTCTACCTGGCTAAGCTACATTGGAGCTTCTACAGCAAGGCTGGGAAGGTAGACTAATTTGTGTAAATAGTTGTAAAAATAGCAGGTTAATGAATAATGAATGGTTATAGAACATTGCTAAACATGTAGAAATGTTAACCAGATAGACGATTGATCTGCTTGGTGTTTAATTCAT
Organism: Umbra pygmaea; assembly: GCA_016801145.1. Lineage (NCBI taxonomy): Eukaryota > Metazoa > Chordata > Actinopteri > Esociformes > Umbridae > Umbra > Umbra pygmaea. The sequence continues at coordinate 6,511 of JACXGM010035697.1, read as the reverse complement.
TCAAATTGTGTGTTTTAAAAGACGTGATATTATCTGTCTCAGGGAAGTCACCGTGGTAAAGTTGTTTTTATATTGGAAGTTGGATATTGGACACATTCTGAAAATCTATTATGCGGCTTGATTTTTTGATCTATCCATGTCAAAACACATCTGGCCTACTGCCCTGCACATAACACATAGCTTTTTTTTAAACCAACACCCTTTGATTTTCTAAGTATGTTTTATGTTAAATGCTATAAATCTATTATGCGGCTTGACCTTTTGAAGTACCCATGTCGAAACACATCTGGTGAACTTAGCTAACTGCCATGCACATAACACAAAGTTTCTTAACAAAAAACACCCACCCTTTAATTTTGTAAGGATTTTTTAGCATTAAAAAATGCTTAAAAAATCAAAGGCTGGTTTAAAAAAAAGAAGCTTTTTGTTATGTGCAGGACAGTTAGCTGCCCATTGAAAGAACAGAACATAAACTTTCAAACGATAATTTGGCTATACATATTATAATAGACTAATTTGAAATGTTAAATGTTAATTAATAGGCCTTAATGTCTAATTTGGTTTTACATGTAATCTAAGGTAAAGGCTAAATAAATAAACTACACTAACAATGCTGTTTGCATACAGCACACCATTATAATCATTGGCGAAAATCCTGGGGGGGGGGATGTGTCCCCCAATCCTGGGAAAAATAGGAATTGTCCCCCTAATATATTCTGCATTCATAACTATGTCATTTTTATAATATCAACAATAAGAACTTAAAGCAATTGTGCTGATACTTAGAAGCGAATTTTTAAGTTCCAAAAATTTGTAACCCACCGCAGTTTGCCTAATAACGGTTTGATCCACTCCCATTACAATAGTTGATTCAGAAAAGTACAGTTTGGGAATCGAGTTAACAGTCTGTTGTTGGTGACTGACCTCCAGTAAGTAGTTCAAACAAAGGATATATTAGACATTTCTTTACTTCTATCACTGTACCATAAAATACATTTATAAAACACATTAATATTATATATACACTACCGTTCAAAAGTTTGGGGTCACTCAGGAATGTGATGTGTTTTGATAAAAATTGATGCCTTCATTCACCAAGATGACATCACATTGAGAAGAAATTATTGTCAAAATATGATTAGTTACAGATTAGCTAAAATACGCCATTATTAGGACGCTGAAAAAGTAACTTTTTCCATTCAATTTGAATAATTAATTAACAAATCAGTAAATTTCCAATAAGGATATGTCACAGTGGTGTGGTGTTGTGAGGAGAAGGAACGGAGATCAAAGCAGGGAGGAGCGTTCTTGATGTTTTAATGAAAATAAAAGGCGATGGAACATAGGTTTCAGGATTACTGAAGTACAATGCGAACATATAGCGGCTGCACTTCATTTCCTACTCAGCTACGATGCTCTACACAGCATCGGACGCGATACCAAGGAGGAAGAGCCTACGCTTGCTGTTACTATACAAATGTACATACTGTATGACACATTACGAGGTGAAGACTCAAGTCAAGTACACTCACACTGCCATCAGCTAATTCTACTACTCAGATGACAAATGTTTCCAACGACCTTTCTCAACTCTGACAGGAGGTAAACTCACAATAATACGTGCCGAACCTCTGGAACGCTGGGATTAAATCAGCATCTTGATTACTCATTACGCACCGGTGTGGATAGTTAACTAGTGCACCATTCATGTGCAATGAGTAACCAAGTGTTCACCGCTCTTCCAGCACCCAGAGGTCGGCACATGAACAAAAACACATACACACTACAAAACACATTAAACTATAAATATGTATATCCTGCCACGATACATAAACATCCATACAGTTTGTGACAGGATAGATATTTGCAACATTGGTAATTATTATTATAAATTGTTATTTAATGCCACCTAGGTGAATATGAATTTCAATAAAAACATGCACATTTCTGAGTGACCCCAAACTTTTGAATGGTAGTGTATATCACCAGTCTTCATTTTTGTTGTTTTTAATGACAGGTCAATCTTTATGTTAGCAAACGCTTGCTAGCTAGATTAACATCAACCAGTGTTTGCAGGTTTTTGAATGTGAGTCAATGAGAGAAGCTACTGTAGCAAGGTGACATAGTGTTTGTGTTTGTCTACCATCTGAAAACACTTGTTTGATCTTGAGTAAACTGACAATAGCAAAGATTATATAAAACATCACAGAATCTAAAATGGTGCTTTAAATGCTCACTATATTGTATACAGAAAATGTAGAATGGTAAGAACAATACAAAGATAGCTTGTAAATATTATTTAGCATCAAGGTTATTACTATATCTGAATTGGGACTTCCTTTAGTAGGTTAATATCAACACTGAATATCTATTTAGATTGCTTGTTTGCTAAGACTGGGACATTTTTTAGCTAGCCTGCAAGAGCACTGTAGCATACTCACTGTAAAGTTAGTGTGCGGAAACTACTAGCTACCAAAGGTACTGTGGTGATGTTAGCTTTATATTAAAGATTGGGAATTTCATGCCAGAAAGATAAAATTATATTCTATGAATCTGCTCACATTTGCAAACAAGCAACACTCCTTGGTTCCCATATCGATATCATAATTACGTTTTGAAAAGAAAAAATAGGTGAACCTTTGTTTTCTTCTTTTGCGAAGGTTAAGGGACCATCTTAAAAGTGCAATTTAAACTTTTGCTTGCTATTTAAAATATATCGGTTTTAGTGTAGCTATAAAATTCACAACGTTAGACTACTTAATGTCAGGTACGCGTCTTGAAAACAATTACATTTTACTTAGGAAATATAGGTTACCACATTTTACTAATATTAAACTTTTAGTACAAAATATTTTACTTATGGTCACAAAATCCTTCTTTTTGGTCATCAAAGGGTCCCAGTAATGGCATAAAGCATAGTTTTCCAAGGTAAAATCCATCTTAAATGTGAAAATTACATTTTCTTAGTGGACTGTTACTGAATGTTTTTATAAATAAATGAAAAACCTAGTATATTTTATCCACAGGCCTGCACTTATAAACAAAAGACGGATGTGAAAAGTTGTGAAAAGTCATCCTTATGAAACAGAGATCTTAAAAATGTGCAAGATTAAACATTTTAACTGAAGATTGACAGAGATAATTTACGAAAGAAATGTGTTGTTCGTCTCAGGACCCGGATGTAAACATCATCACGTTGCATTTTTGCTAAAAATATAGTTTCACAAACAAAGCAACAGCTCATTGGCTGTTCACTCAATCAATCTAAAATGTTAGACTTATGTGGCCAGACCCTTACCAACATGATTTGAATTGTATTCAGTATCCTATCTTAATACAGTGCGTTGCGAAAGTATTTGGCCCCCTTGAACATTTCGACCTTTTGCCACATTTCAGGCTTCAAACATAAAGATAGAAAACTGTAATTTTTTGTGAAGAATCAACAACAAGCGGGACACAATTATGAAGTGGAACAAAAAGTATTGGATATTTCAAACTTTTTAACAAATAAAAAACAGACAATTTGGGCGAGCAAAATTATTCAGCCCCTTCACTTTCAGTGCAGCAAACTCTCTCCAGAAGTTCAGTGAGGATCTCTGAATGATCCAATGTTGACCTAAATGACTAAAGATGATAAATAGAATCCACTTGTGTGTAATCAAGTCTCCGTATAAATGTACCTGCTCTGTGATAGTCTCAGAGGTCAGTTGAAAGCACAGAGTGCATCATGAAGAACAAGGAACAAACCAGGCAGGTTCGAGATACTGTTGTAGAGAAGTTTAAAGCCGGAAATTGATACAGAAAGATTTCCCAAGTTTTAAACATGTCAAGGAGCACTGTTCAAAGCAATAATATTGAAATGGAAGGAGTATCAGACCACTGCAAATCTACCAAGACCCGGCCGTCCCTCTAAACTTTCAGCTCATACAAAGAGAAGACTGATCAGAGATACAGCCAAGAGGCCCATGATCACTCTGAATGAACTGCAGAGATCTACATCTGAGGTGGATGAGTCTGTCCATAGGAAAACAATCAGTCGTATACTGCACAAATCTGGCCTTTATGGAAGAGTGGCAAGAAGAAAGCAATTTCTGAAAGATATCCATAAAAAGTGTCTTTAAAGTTTGCCACAAGCCACCTGGGAGACACACCAAACAAGTGGAAGAAGGTGCTCTGGTCAGATGAAACCAAAATCGAACTTTTTGGCAACAATGCAAAACGTTATGTTTGGTGTAAAAGCAACACAGCTCATCACCCTGAACACACCATCCCCACTGTCAAACATGGTGGTGGCAGCATCATGGTTTGGGCCTACATCTCTTCAGCAGGGACAGGGAAGATGGCTAAAATTGATGGGAAGATGGATGGAGCCAAATACAGGACCATTCTGGAAGAAAACCTGATGGAGTCTGCAAAAGACCTGAGACTAGGACAGAGATTTGTCTTCCAACAAGACAATGATCCAAAACATAAAGCAAAATCTACAATGGAATGGTTCACAAATAAACATATCCAGGTGTTAGAATGGCCAAGTCAAAGCCCAGACCTGAATCCAATCGAGAATCTGTGGAAAGAACTGAAAACTGCTGTTCACAAACGCTCTCCATCCAACCTCACTGAGCTTGAGCTGTTTTGCAAGGAGGAATGTGCAAACATTTTTGTCTCTCAATGTGCAAAACTGATAGAGACATACCCCAAGCGACTTACAGCTGTAATTGCAGCAAAAGGTGGCGCTACAAAGTATTAACTTAAGGGGGATGAATAATTTAGCAAGCCCGATTTTCAGTTTTTTATTTGTTAAAAAAGTTTGAAATATCCAATAAACTATGTTCCACTTCATGATTGTGTCCCACTTGTTGTTGATTCTTCACAAAAAATTACAGTTTCATATCTTTGTGTTTGAAGCCTGAAATGTGGCAAAAGGTCAAAAAGTTCAAAGGGGCCCAATACTTTCGCAAGGCACTGTATATGGCTATGTAGGGTTCTTTCAAAGAGGATATAAAAAATAAAAACAGAAAAGAATGATGCATTTTCTCTGTTTCATCTTGTGCCATATTCACTGTGTATATTTATTTGAAATGAATTTGACATATCCAAAAATGTCAATTTTTTGGATATGTTTGTCCTTGCCTCAGGTCCAGTGTAACAAGAGTTTAACTTTGGGTATGTTTTTTTGGGAGAATTTGACAATTAGGGGGCAATCCCTAACAGGTTTGCAACAAGGTGAAACATTTGAAAGGTTAAACTTTCCAGAATCAGTACAGTAACGTTGTTGGCAATACCCCGCAGCAGTGGCTCATCCACTATAGAGCAGAGCATAGCAGAATTTAATGCCCCGCTCTGGAACCTGTTTTCCTGGCCAAGAACCGGTTCTTTGGCTGTCGAAACACAAAGAACTGGTTCAAAATAGGCACTGGCACCAAACCTTTCCAGTTCTTTCTTTGGTGGAAAAGGGGTAATTGAGAGCTTTTGTTCGATCGTGTAGAGGCGGGTGGACAAACAAAAACCCACAAATTCTGACAAACTCCAAGCATTGATCATGCAAGAATGGGCTGCCATCAGTCAGGATGTGGCCTAGAAGTTAATTGACAGCATGCCATGGCGGATTGCAGAGATCTTGAAAAAAGTGTCAACAGTGCAAATATTGACTCTTTGCATAGAAATAATGTAATTCTCAATGAAAGCCCTGACAGTTATGGAATGCTTGTAATTAAACTTCAGTATACCATTGATTTATACTACTGATAAAAAGATCTAAGAACACTGAAGCAGCAAACCTTGTGGAGACCAATAATTGGGACATTTTCAAACCATTTGACCATGACTGTACATCAGTGGTCTTCAACTCTAAACATACGGGGTTCGAGACCAACAACAGTAGTTGCAAACTAAAATATCTAATTTCTGTGTTATTTTCAGGATGCATAGACAAGAAGCGTGTGTGTGATCAATGGGCTCGACTTGGCTTCTGTGAGAGAAGAAGGAGCTTTATGAAGAAACACTGTGCCCGCCGCTGTGACCTCTGCTATGGTGAGACAATAAAAAATCTAACACTCTTGATTTGAACAGGAAGGTGAGAGGGCTGAATTTCAGCATGTGAATTGAACAATGTAATATAATGTTTTTGTGTGGGGGGTATTACAGAACAGTATGACACAAGGAGCCACCTAATATGCATTTTTTGACCAAACTTCAGTGAATGACAAGTCTTACAGTTGACCGTCATTTTGAGGGTAGACAGTGGAACAGTCTATCTGTTAAATTCTTCACACTGATTTCTCTTAAACCACTTGGAATTTTTTATTTTACTTAACTTCAGTAAATGTGTCTTACTGTTGACACCTGGCATTTTCAAAACTACACTGAGAGACCTAGAGAGTAAATTAACAAATGTACTTGCATAGTTATATTCTTGGAATTATGTAGGGGCTACAGATTTTGCTTTAGGTTGATGTGAAGAGTGGCAGACTCTGAATCTTAAGGTTGCTGGTTTGATCCCCAATTAGGGCAA
>JACXGM010035696.1:0-11598 GCA_016801145.1 Umbra pygmaea | reverse complement strand
AACAAAGGATTTCCTGGGATGAATTAAGATTCATGGAAAGGGGGCAAACCCCAATGTATGTCACACATTTAAACCCGTACATATGTGATTGTGGTTTAGATCCACCCATAAAGGTAGTTTGGTATTATTACTTGTAAAGGTTGTACAGGTCTTATGTTGTCTCCACGGGGTTTCTAGGAGAAGACAAATGCTAGCTCCCCTCTCTGGAAGTTACAGCCCGGATGAGCCGAGGCGCCAAGGCGACGCATAATCTAATTGTTAATGTACTCTTTGGTTCTCCAATTCCAGCCAGTGAACTGATATGTATTTTGTATGCAGCGGGAGATGTGGGCGTCCCCTCTCGAGGGGAAATATAAGTCTTTGTTTAAGGTTAAACGGATGAGATCTCTTTAACGACTCTCCTGGCCACACGTTAGTGCGTGCCATAGCAAATGTGTTGAATAAATGTTGTGATAGACTGTACCGTATAAGACATGCTTAGATCGTAGATCATATATAGAAGTGTAATTCTTAATATAATTGTGTAATTCTGTGTTAAAGTGTTGTACTTGGATGCCCATTAACTGGAATTAAATTTTATTCACTTACTAAGTTCTGTCATAGACATTCTAAATCATTTCCCAGAACATCTCCGGTGGAGTTATTAATGGGAACCTAAGTTATCTTGTTGCAGCCTGCTCTGAAGTTTCAGCCTTTATCACGCACACAGTTCAAGCTAGGTAGCTTAGGCACCGTGTCTGACTCGCGGGCAACACTTTAGTTTCCTGGGTCGCTGTGGTATTTCTTTCCGTAGCTGTTCACACACACGGATAAATGATCATTATGGTTAGATAGGAAATATTCAACCACGTCTATTCTATAAATCCTCTATAGGCATTTATTAAGCATTTCTCCGTTCTTAACCCAGACTATTGCAACAGGGGAGGAAAGGTAATATTAATTATTAATGCTTTAACTTCATAAGTGCATCTTAATTGTATCCTTTTACCCCCTTACTACAATACCATCTCAGAAGGTCTGCATCACCATAGTTAGTGTAGTTCCTGCAGTTGCAGCTTGTGGCAAAGCATCTTTGATGTTTATTTCACCCCATCAGTCAATTGACTGGAGGCAAATTCAAAGCATATTGCAAAAATGTAACTGATGTTACAGACCAGTTTGTAAAAATCTGTCAAATTGATGTATTGAATAACCACAGAAATTCTATATTTTCAGTATAGGTCCACTGTTTCATGGTGCATATGTGTATTCCATTAAATCCATTTATCTTAATTTATTTATTCAATTGATGTCCTTATTTGAACACTTACATAGGAAGTCATTGCAATTGTTGCATTTGGTGTCTATATGTTTGTTTAGTATAAAGAGTAAAAAGTCACATAACCTGCATCACTAAAATGGCAGATTATTATATTATGCAGGTTACTAAACCAATGTTTAAAATAACTACATGAATTGGATAATGTGCCACAGGAGTGGTTTCATACTTTTGAAAGTATTGACCAGTCTTTCCTACTCATTTACCTTACCTCTCTATGCTGGTTATATGTTGACTGCTACAATGCTTTTACTCTGTCCTTCTGCACTACTGTACCTGCCTCGGCTGGCAGCACTTTCTGCAGAGGGTAGACAAAGGCAGTGTTGATTAATGCGCACATTATATTGAAAACTAAACAATAATTTATAGCACATGGAATAATCTGATTCTGGAAAAACCAGGGATTGACTGTTGGACATCTATCCTATCTGTGTAACTTGCTCTTTAATATTTAGTCACATTCACCACAAAACATACGGTTTGAATTGAATACACCAATGTTAAAGGGAACTTCAGCTTTAAAACTATGTGCAACTTGTGTATCAACTCTTAGTATTTAGCTCAGTAGAGCCAGTTAATATAGATAGCTATCCAGATCAGCTGAGAAAAGCCTGCCGTTCATGTTCATTTTCAGCGCGATGTACAGACAGCATGCTTTGTTTTCCTGACCAGTGAATAATATATTGTATTTAACACAAAATTGTAGATTGCTTGCTACTCATTTAAAAGTTGAACAATATAAACAGGCCAGATAGTGGGACATTTTTATCTAAAATCACCAGCATTGATGAGTACTTACTGATTAGTCAACTTACAGTATCAGTGTGAGAATCGTTGTTGGAATGAACCATTTCTTAGAGGGGTTGGAGGAGGGCCAATAAATATACGACAATTACATTTTAGAGAATGTGGTATACAATCTTATAATATTAAAGTATTTAAAAACATTTAAAAATATAACACCAGGGCACTTTTGAGCCTGAGGGGAAAAGGGTCTATCTGTGCACGTGCCTGGTAATAAAAGATTCAACACATGTACTGGTTGCTATGGACTCATAACTAGGCTTCCTCAGGTAAAGCTACCAAAGCTGAACATTATCCAAAACTAAATTTCTTATCAGACGAGCGTCAATTTTGGTGGGGGATGGTGCGATTTTTGTTGGGTCAGACCAATCTGCTAGCGATGGGGCGGGGGGGGGAGAGACTGAGACCTACATGGAAAAATATGCACCAAACCAGCGACTTTGAAATTTAGCTGTTTTCATGAATACAAACGTTGGGTGACCCTACCACCAGACTAAAAAATGTTAAGTGACTCTACCCTCAACAATGAACAAAAATACATGACCCTCCCCTATTTTAAGCAATAATGAATTTGGTATTACGTTTTGAGACTTGGAGCACCAAGTTGTTAATTTAATATATTTCAGGGTTTCCAGGTGTTATTGGCTGCATAGATGGCACTCATATTCCTATCAAAGATTAGAGACGACAATGCTCTATAATGATGTGGACCACCCTGCTGACACGAGGTGGGCGAGCAGTCAGAGATACAATATGCTACAATCATTTATAATTACTTATCTTCTTAACTGTCAGTTCTTAATTGGCATAAGCAGTCATTCATATTTCTAATTCCACTGGAAAAAATAGGCAGTTTGTCTCTTCTTTCTCCTTTTTCCATGATGAACTGTGTTGTCTGTGTTTCACTGATGAGGGCTTTTCATATCCTCATGCTTGTGCATAATTCAGGGTTGCTTCAACTCAGAGTTGACTGAGATTATTGTTACCACCTGTTCTGAAACCTTCAACTCTTGAGTTAGACAGCTCAGAGTCAGTCAACTCAAGAGTTTGTTAACCCTGCTTTCTGAAATACCCCCACTATCTACAGAATTGGCAATGCAGGACAATAATCGCCAGAATTGATAGAGGAAATATTTGTCTCTATCTGATTACACATAAAATCAGCATATTTATTATTTATTCGGTTTTGATAATGAAAACTTATTAAAGATCAAAATATTTAATTTACATTGTGTAATTTGTTGAGAACAAAATGACGTAACAAGGATAAACGCAAACCAAAATCACCAACTGAGGGCAGGATTATGTCTCACATGGAAAATCTAATTAAAAACAATTTAAACCACAGGCTGTTCCAACTAGCATGGATTTCATCATGGCAATTTATAGATGCCTTATGACTGTATGCACTCCTGACAAGATCTGGGCATGCTGTTGATGAGATGGCAGTCGGCGTCCTGGGGGATCTCCTCCCAGACCTGGATCAAGGCATCAGTGAGATCCTGCTTTTATCACAGGTCCCACTAGAGCAGTGGTTCTCAAACTTCTCCTGGGGGACACCCATCCACACAGTTTTGTTGTAGCCCTGAACTAGCTCACCTGATTCCAGCAGGTAAGGGATTGATGAGTAGTTGACAAGTTGATTCAGGTGTGCTAGCTCTGGGATACATCTAATATATGATATGGCTGGGGGTCCCCCAGGAGAGGTTTGAGAACCACTGCTGTAGAGGACATTGGGTCTGAATGGGTTGCAGGTAGCGGCGCATGCTACCAGTAGTGACACAGACACCAGCAACACTAAAGTCAGGAAGGATAAATATAGAGCAAAGGACTGTGTCCTGCAAAACTATTCCCTTTTTGGGGGTTGTCTTGCTGTTGACTCTCCAGTGCACCTGTAGTCCCTTTCATTTGCACCAAAACAGGTGACATTGATTAATAATCACATATGATTTATAACTGGACAGATTGATGTCCCCGAAGTTTAACTGACTTGATGTTATACATGTTCCCCTTAATTTATTTTAGCAGTAGATTATTATAATGCCAGTGCAGTTTAATTTACCTAATGGAACCCAGATGTTGATTATAGGTAGAATATGCATAAAATTAATATTTAAAACAGTGGCAATTCAAAACTACAACTGATGCAAATCCTAACATTTCTTGGTTAGAAACCACAGCATTTGATGCACTTTTCTTACATTAGTTATTGAATTTTTGTAAGTTAACACAAACACTTAACAAATACTTGTTTACTACAAGGGTACAAACAAATCGACACAGATATACATTTATTTACATTTTAGTCATTTAGCAGACACTCTTATCCAGAACAACTTTCAGTAAATACAGGGACATTTTTCCTGGAGCAACTTAGGGTGAAGTGAACGACATTCAGCAATGCTGGGAATCAAACCGGCAACCTTCAGACTTCTAGTCCGACTCCCTAACCGCTGAGCCATCTGGCCCTCCCTAATTCACAGCATACTGCAGATTATATTACAGGGGATGGGCTATTCACAGAGGTATTATCAAAACTTCTGGAACAGATATAATTTCAAGAAGTCTAGCAAGGAGTTTGAACATTTACAAATTGTTTCACACAAATCATGAGGAATATTTGTGTCAAAATTCTGTAAAACAGGAAACATTCCACAAACTCATTTTACAATCCACAAACAAGGGACATTCCACAAACTCAGTTTTTCACTTTGTATTGATTACGTCACTCACAAATATATCTTCAAGTAATGTTAATTGTTTGCAGATTGTAATTAATATTTGTAGATCATGTTTCTTATTTGGAGATAATAAAGTATTTATTTGTGGATTTTGAAATAGTTTGTTTGCAGATTGTGACTTTTTTATTTGTGAATCACATTTTTTATTTACAGATCATAACATATTTGTTTGTGAATTTTTTATGTGTTTGTTTGCAGATTGTCAATTCTATTATTTAGAATGGGTTTCCTATTTACAGATCATGAGGTATTTGTTTGTAAATTTTGTTCATTTGCAAATTTTTAGCAGTAAAAAACATTGCTAAATTTAAGTCAAAATGTTGAAAACAAATAGGAACCAATCCACACAAATAACATGGTGCACAAATACAAAAAAGTAAAAAATTTTGAAGATAGTGAATTATATTTGTGGATTGTGTTTCATATATCTAGATTATGAGACATTTGTTTGTGGATAGTGATTTAGGATTGTGTTTTACATTTGTAGATCATGAGACATTTTTATGTGGATCTTACTTTTATTTGTACATCGTGTTTTCTATTTACAAATTGTAGAATATATTTGTGAATTGTAGTCTGCGCATTTGCAATAATATTGAATCAAATCTATCTCCATATCGTTGATTTTAAAATTGGCGATAAATCAAAGGGGCGATTAGGGCGGGCTATGGCATTCGGTTGTACAACAAGACACTCAATGGAGTTGGCGGTTCAGTTTTTCTGGTAAGTAACATTACCTTTTGTTTTACATTTTGTTTTAATACTGTTTTTCATTAGCATCCCAATTAATATCAACTAGATTACTCCTCCCTCTCGTCTTAAATCATCATGTTCGCAACCAAGATGTTTACGCATGTAACAGCAAATTCGATGACCCAATCAGATATTCACAAACCAATGGGTGACATCACACGTTTCATCCAGTGATATGTATACAATCTATGCTCTAGACACTTCCTATAGCCTGCATATAAGTGTCTGGATTCTGGATGAAGGTATTTTGGACCATTCCTCCTTGCAAAACATCTCCAGTTCAGTTTGATGGTTGCAGAGCATGGACAGCCCGCTTTAAATCACCCGACAGATTTTCAATGATAATCATGTCTGGGGACTGGGGTGGCCATTCCAGAACATTGTACTTGTTTCTCTGCATAAATGCCAGAGTAGATTTTGAGCAGTGTTTTGTGTCGTTGTCTTGTGGAAATATCCAGCCCCGGTGTAACTTCAACTATTGCCTCGTCTCCATTGTGAGGCCACCTAGGCTATACTAGGCGGTTCTAGGTAGGCTTCAAACCAGGTGTGGGGGGTTGGTATGTCTCCACTGCCTTCAGTGGAAAGTGGGCTCTGTCTTTCGCGGGAAAAACATTCCTATGACGTTTTTTTACGATTTAAGACGGTGTCAGAAAATGACGCGCATCCAGAGCAACCTGTGACTGCTGACTGCGAAGCACTGTAGTAAAACAATCACGTAGAGCCAGAAGGGTGCATTTACAAAAATGCAAGACGTAGTAGATTTCGGGTTGCTTACGTTTTCTTTTTTTGGTTTGTTTTTACTTTTTAAACTTCTAGTGAAGTCCAGGCAAAAAGTATTAAATAGGAATCGCAGAGAAAGACTGATCCTGCAATGACGGCTGCACAGGCAAAGCATGCAAAGACGTTCAGCTAATTATTACTTTCCGTAATAACTACCTACACCGTTTGTACTTTAAATATGGCGCCAGTTGAAACCCCACACCAAAACCCTAGTGTGACATCATGTCTACGTTTTCACCTAGACCAATCATCAATTTTGCCAAACTGAAACCAGGGATAAGACCGCCCAACGGTGCTGCCGGCACGAGCTTCCAAACGAGGCTGCCAGCCTGCTAAAAATTCAGAAGGGTAATGGAGACATCTATAACCAGGCGGAACGGTGAATTTCACAGTTCTACATTGTAATGGAGACAAGGCATTTTTGACTGATTCCTCTACATTATTCTTAGCCACCTTAAATACATTGTCTCATGATTGGATGCACCTTTCTATGAAGTTCAAGGCTTAATGAGCTCATCAAACCACCTTTCTAGTTTCATTTTGATGCATATTGCACATTTTCTGTGAATCCAATGAAACTTATTTCACTACCGAAATATTACTGTGTCCTTCAGTTTTTTGATAGATCAAAATTAAATTACTGATCCAAACACCCAATTATTTATACAGTGGGGAGAACAAGTATTTGATACACTTCCGATTTTGCAGGTTTTCCTACTTACAAAGCAAGTAGAGGTCTGTAATTTTTATCATAGTTACCTTTCAACTGTGAGAGACGGAATCCAAGACAAAAGTCCAGAAAATCATATTGTATGATTTTTAAATAATGAATTTGTATTTTATTGCATGACATAAGTATTTGATACATCAGAAAAGCAGAACTCAACATTTTGTTACAGAAACCCTTGTTTGCAATCACAGAGATCATACGTTTCCTGTAGTTCTTGACCAGGTTTGCACACACTGCAGCAGGGATTTTGGCCCACTCCTCCATACAGACCATCTCTTCAGGTTTCGGGGCTGTTGCTGGGCAATACAGACTTTTAGCTCCCTCCAAAGATTTTCTATTGGTTTCAGGTCTGGAGACTGGGTAAGGCCACTCCAGGACCTTGAGATGCTTCTTACAGAGCCACTCCTTAGTTGCCTTGGCTGTGTGTTTTGGGTCGTAGTCATGCTGGAACACCCAGCCATGATCCATCTCCAATGCTCTTACTGAGGGAAGGAGGTTGTTGGCCAAGATCTTGCAATACATGGCCCCATCCATCCTCCCCTCAATACGGTGCAGTCGTCCTTTACCCTTTGCAGAAAAGCATCCCCAAAGAATGATGTTTCCACCTCTATGCTTCTTGGTTAGGATGGTGTTCTTGGGGTTGTACTCATCCTTCTTCTTCCTCCAATCACGGCGAGTGGAGTTTAGACCATAAAGCTCTACTTTTGTTTAATCAAACCACATGACCTTCTCCCATTCCTCCTCTGGATCATCCAGATGATCATTGGCAAACATCAGACATGCCTGGACATGCGCTGGCTTGAGCAGGGGGACCTTGCGTGCATTGCAGGATTTAAATCCATGACGGTGTAGTGTGTTACTAATGGTTTTCATTGAGACTGTGGTCCCAGCTCTCTTCAGGTCATTGACCAGGTCCTGCGATGTAGTTCTGGGCAGATCCATCACCTTCCTCATGATCATTGATGCCCCACGAGGTGAGATCTTGCATGGAGCCCCAGACGAGGGAGATTGACCGTCATCTTGAACTTCTTCCATTTTCTTATAATTGCGCCAACAGTTGTTTTCTTCTCAAGCTGCTTACCTATTGTCCTGTAGCCCATCCCAGCCTTGTGCAGGTCTACAATTTTATCCCTGATGTCCTTACACAACTCTCTGGTCTTGGCCTTTGGGGAGAGGTTGGAGTCTGTTTGATTGAGTGTGTAGACAGGTGTCCTTTATAGGGGTAACGAGTTCAAACAGGTGCAGTTAATACAGGTAATGAGTGGACAAAAGGGCTTCTTAAAGAAAAACGAACAGGTCTGTGAGAGCTGGAATTCTTACTAGTTGGTAGGTGATCTAGGTAAATACTTATGTCATGCAATAAAATGCTAATTAATTATTTAAAAATCATACAATATGATATTCTGGATTTCTGTTTTAGATTCCGTCTCTCACAGTTGAAGTGTACCTATGATGAAAATGACAGACCTCTACATGCTTTATAACTAGGAAAACTGCAAAAGCGGTAGTGTATCAAATACTGTAAATAAAAATCGTGGAAATTGACAATTCCTGGCATATTGTTGTAGTACTGGTAGCGTAACAATACATCTTCAAAAGGTTTACTGGATGAAAGGGGTGGCAAGTTGCCCAAGGGGTTAGGGGTTCTAACTATAGTCCAAAAGGCCCCCTATTAATCTGGCAAGGTGGAGCCTTTATCCCTTTGACCTGTGAGCAGGACAGGTTACCCGTACTTAGAAAATAACATGTTTACATTTTCAATGCTTAACTCATAAATGCCATAATACTTGTAAAACAGATGGCATCAATTGTGGCAGAATTAAATATTACCCTAGACAAAATAAATCTGTTTCTCTAACCAGTAACTAAAAACCGTAATGCTAATGTAAAGATAGTTTCAGGAGTCAGGTTGCGGTTGATAATAGAATTTTTAATAAAGTACTTCTTGTTCTGGAAACAGGGTCATCTCATAACAAGGCAATCAAGACGTGTTGGAAAAAATGCCCCAAATGATCATACGGAACTGGTTTATATAGCCTTAGCATTTTTGTTCACACACCTCCTAGAAGGAGACCCTTAGACCCGTGACTGTCTCGTGAGCACATGTGCCAGTCACCTTAACTTCAGTCTAGGATCTAATCAAATGTCCTTGTTAGTTGTTATTCAAATAACTCAGTAAACCTTCTGTTCAGTGTCCTGTCAGTAAAATATCCTGTTCTATTAGTCTGAAAGGCATCAACATGTAGTAGACCTGTGATGGAATCTAACCTAACCTACAATAGATCATATAGTTATAAGCAGTCTAATATATAACAGAGTCATAAGCTATAAGTCCTAAACCATAAGCTACAGTCTCATTCTGATGTTATACTATAAGAGCAGTACCTTGTTGGGCTCCCTCTGTCCTAAGTCACTCTTGGCCTTGTTCTCTGTCTCAGTCACCTGTTGTCATAGTGACCAACTACTACTCTCCTAAAGGAAAGTCTTATCTTTATCATAACAAACCCTTTCTGTATTCATGGCTTGACCATGAGTCTTCTTCCTGTCTGTCTTATATGTCTTAGAATCCTCCAACAGGCCTCAACTATAGCTGTACAACTCTCTCATCTAGCAATACCATTCTAAATTGTTCAAACTGTATTTAAACATGATTATATAAAATCAACTTCTCAACACTAATCATGTTTAACTGTAAAGTTAAAATCCAAAGAAGCTACTACATATAAAAAAAGTGTAAGACCTTGTCATTTTTTGTCATATATTTAATCCTGTATGTAAATTGCCTCTGAGGCGTGGAACAGCAACACCTTAAAATGAAAGAAAGAACATAAGACATCTTTAAAATGCTCATGCAGCTCGCTTGGTATTCAATAAGATTGAAAAATTATGGCATGCATGAAAGTGCCTTACCGGTTCAAGTGGTTCCTGAATAGAATTCTTGAGAGACAATTTGAAAAACACGAATAATGTAAGACAGGGTTTCTCTAATTGTCTTGGCTCATTACCCCATTTAAAATCTGAAGACTCTCGTGAATCAACAGTCACTAGCTTGAGCTAGCTTGTCACATTGGAGCTTCTCAAGTCAGAACGTGTGGTCACATGACTGGAAATTGTCACTCGACTCCATTTTCATATCAGGCAACTCACAAGGGGTCCCAACCCCTAGTTTAGGACCTGTGGGTCGGGTGTAAAAAAGTGAAAGCATTTGGACTCGGGTCAACTGGGGAATGAAAATTGGGAAGTGCCAACTGGGACGTTAATACAGAACAAATGTGGAGGGGTGGTTCATGCACATCGTCTTAACCTTGTATGTCAGGGCTGCCCAAACCTGTTCTTGGGGATCCTGTATTTTTTCTTTTCAACCATAACAGAGCACAACTGATTCTAGAGCGAAGTGGGAAGGGCCAACAAGGGCATTAGTTCAGAAAGAATGTGGAGGGGTGGTTCATTACTTTGTCTTAACAGCTTCCAGAGGCTCCCTTCTGACCTGCCATAAGTTAAAATAACTTTTATATTTCATCATGGATGGATGGATGGATTTCATTTAGACTTGTATTGTTTATACATTTTTTGTATTTTCCTTGTTTGTTTTTGCCCCTCGTGATTACTTTATTAAGTTATTCACTTATGTTTATTTCTTGTTTCTGACTGGTTAAGATGGGTATTCCTTTTAGGTTGTCTGTGTGCAGGACAGGATTGGGTGGGGGGAGGGATGTGCATTGAGGGTGATCAAAGAGAGAGATCAAGGTGTGCTGGATGGAGGGTGGGGCTGAGGAGAGGATCGGGTTTGTTGAGAGTAAGTTTGAGAACTAGCCAATTATGGTACAGTACTAGTGTACTCAAAAATATATACACTGTGTGCACAATTATTCAGCAAGTTTGTATTTTGACCATATCATCATTATTATGCATATGTTCCAACTCCAAGTGTAGTGGCGAAAAGCCTGGCAGTTTCCTCCTGTCCGCCCAACAGAAAAACTGTACAAGAGATTTTAAATCCAAATAAATTTTATCAACAAAATGACAGATCAATAAAGCAGAGTCCATTTGCAGCCAAAGACACTCAGTTCTTATGCCCACGTGACGTCACTTTATGCCAGCCCTTGGGAGGGTTTTTGTCACATCCTGGTGGATGTGTCTGTTCTTTGTGTCTTTTTTGCCCTTTCCTAGTGTTTGGTATTCTTGTTTATATTGGTTCCTAGCTCCCCCCTGTGATTATTCTGTGTATATGTCTCCCATGTTGCAGTCCAGTGTTTATCACGGTGGTTTAGTTAAGGTTATTTCCATGTGTTTCAGTGTCTCTATGTTGCTCCCTCATGTGTTGTGTTTTGGCTCCCTCTTGTGTCTGTTTCCTGCATAGCTCCCAGTTAGGTCTGTCAGTCATTATTTGTTGGTTACTCCCTTATCGTGTCACATGTTTTGGTTCACCAATAGATCGCTGTCTTTGTTAATTCCAAGCCCAGGTGTTTGTC
>JACXGM010035695.1:0-11599 GCA_016801145.1 Umbra pygmaea | reverse complement strand
GGGCAAAAAATCTTCCGATGACGCAAAATGACGCAAAAATCGTCATTTTGCGTCATCGGAAGATTTTTTTCCAGACACAAAATAGAGAGTTTTCCTGTCTTATGGGGACATGTGGGGTGGTCAGAATAAGTCTAGTAATATTACTGGGTTTTTACTGATTCATAGCTTAATGCTAATCAGTAAAGTACCCCTTTAACTACTGGTATAGAACAGACAATCAAATTGGTTTCACAGGTTCTGGGCACGGAAAAATAGCCCTTGAACTCGAGCCAAACAACCCCCATAAGCTTTTTTCCCTTGTTATAACATTGGTCGAGTGGCTTAGTCCAGGCGCTAATAGAACCAAGCGTGTATATGCCGTCAAGAGCATGCCAAATGTGTAGGTGGCAGTGTAACGAAAGGCTGAAGCCCACGTTAGCCAATCAGATTCCCAAAAATAGCCAAATGAAAATGTAAACATAGGTCGCACTTTTGGCGCAGTGCATGTTCTGGCGCATACTGTGACGTCGGCTGCTTAAACCTTCGTTTTCCTTAGTTTACATGCAAACTGAGTTTTCCAAAATCTCCACTTTTCACCGGAGTTTTTAGAAAGAATCGTTTAAGGGCGAATTCTCTGTTTGCGTGTGAACGAAGGGCACAAACAAAGGGAAATATCTTAGTTTTTCTAAATAAGCGTGTTAATGTAAACGGGGTCTTAAACCAAACCATGTCCACACACTATCGACGTTGCACCCTTTTTAACAACACATTTTTTCGCTTGCTGTTGCGCGGATAATTCTACCTGCACCCTCCATTCTTTTTTTTCACGGTTTATCTAACTTCCAGGTGTTTGTTTCTCACGTGTGTTTGTGTGCTTCACGCAGTGGGCATTAAGTTTTTAAGGGCGCGGTTTATTCCAAAATAAGATTATTTTCAGTTGTTGCAGCTGGCGGAATGACATATGAAAAAAATACCGGTAACGAATATAGCATACCGCTTCATACATGAAGACCGGTATATAGTTTTTTCCGGTATACCTCCCAGCCCTAAAACAGCATACAGAACAGATCAACAACAGCTGCCAGGTGCACCAGCTTTGCGTATATAAGTTCACTCGGGTGCAAAGTCCACACTAAACGATACGTTGAAACTAGTTAGTTTCATCCCAAAGCTGTGTCGATGTTTGGTTTCACCAAACTACACTGGCGTAAAGTCCACACCAACCAAAAAATTGTAGCAGAAAATTTGTCGCAGACGTTTTCACTTTCTGTTGTCAATCAAAGGAAAGTAGCCTTGATGCAGTGTTTACAGAGTTGTCAAATTATGGAATGAAAACAGTCGGTGACAATCTGGAACAAGGTTGTTGCTTACAGGAGGCCTACTGCAAATAAGGGCTATATTTCATTAACACAAAACAAAATGTTGATAACGCTTGCTGGAATGAGCGCACTTATTCCATTAAAATGACCATTACGGTCCTCTCTAAAAATAAAGTGCGTGTTGTTAATCACTGTTGCCTCGTCTCCATTGTGAGGCCACCTAGGCTATACTAGGCGGTTCTAGGTAGGCTTCAAACCAGGCGTGGGGGGTTGATACGTCTCCACTGCCTTCAGTGGAAAGTGGGCTCTGATGTCTTTTGCGGGAAAAACATTCCTATTACGTTTTTTACGATTTAAGACAGTGTCAGAAGATGACGCGCATCCAGAGCAACCTGTGACTGCCGACCGCGACGCACTGTAGTATAACAATCACGTAGAGCCAGAAGGGTGCATTTACAAAATGCAAGACGTAGTTGATTTCGAGTCGCTTAAATTTTCTTTTTTTGGTTTGTGTTTACTTTTTAAACTTATCGTGAAGTCCAGGCAAAAAGTATTAAATAGGAATCGCAGAGAAAGACTAATCCTGCACCGCCGGCTGCACAGGCAACGAGTGCAAGACGTTCCTCTAATTATTACTTTCCGTAATAACTACCTACACCTTCTTACTATAATATGGCGCCAGTTGAAACCACACACCAAAACACTAGTGTGACATCACGTCTACCTTTTCACCTAGACCAATCAGTGATTTTGCCGAACTGGAACCAGGGATAAGACCGCCCAACGGTGTTGCCGGCACGAGCTTCCAAAAGAGGCTGCCAGCCTGCTAAAAACATGCGGAAAGTTCGAGTTCCAGAATTCAGAAGGGTAATGGAGACACATCTATAACCAGGCGGATCAGTGAATTTTACGGTTCTACATGGTAATGGAGACGAGGCATGTGTGTGTTGTTTTTAAGGTAACATTATTTTGTCGGCTATAATGCGTCAGGAGCATGATGAATTACAGCCGATAAAATAATATATGCTTCCCAATACGATAGCATTATAAGTTTCTGTACATGAAAAAATGAAAGTGCAAGTTAATATCACAGTCATCATAAATGTTTAAGGGTTGTCATTTTACACGATGAACACGTTGCAGACGCAAAACAGGCAGCTGGTATATTTCGCTCCTCATTATCTTTATCTCCCCACCTTTCAAAACAAAGTGCCAGGCTCTAGATGCACGTGTCAACGCGCCACGTGATTTAACAAATATAGGCTATATATATACATAAAAAAAACTTCTAAACCGTTTAACTGATAGTATATATATTGGTCAAGTGTTTTACTTTTGGTTAACGGTTAAACGGTCAATATGAGCATCCCTAGTACAAACACTCAATACCTACAGTAAAATATGTTGCTGGGTCAACAAATACTTTCCATCTGTTTTTGTACTAGTGGAGCAGGGGCTTTTGTTAAGATGGCATCATGAATTCCACTAAGTACCAGGATAGATTAGCCAAAACCTGGTTACCCCTGCCAGGAGATTGAGGCTATGCCATTATTGGACCTTTCAAAAAGAACATGAATGACCCTAAACATCTAAATTAACACAGAAATGGTTGCAAGAAACCAGAAATCTAGTATTTTACAATGGACATCTCAGACACCGGACCTTAATTCAATTTAAAATACCTGTGGTCTGAAGTCTGTGTTGTGGAGCTAAAAAAGGTCACCAAAAGTTGTGCACTATGTCATGCAATTGCCAAATCTTTGCCCCATGTTGTCAAAACCACTTGCTTTCAAACTTCAAATTACACAACTAACTGAAATATGATAGTGACAGTATTTTTAGACTATGAACATATAAATAGGGATTCCAGTTTATATTCATTTTCGAATTCAGGCTTTTCTCAACAGTTTTTTCACGTTTCTTTAATAATACATAAAAATATTTTTTCTTTTTAGTGCCTTCAATTTTAACAACACAAATTGGATAAATGAAATCAATTCATACTGGTGGTTCAAACTTTAATGAAACTAGTGGCTTGTGTTAGCTACAGTAAGCCTATTACAGTGCATCCATAAATTATTCACAGCACATCACTTTTTCCACATTTTGTTATGTTACACCCTTATTCTGAAATGGATGAAATTCATTATTTCCCTCAAAATTCTACAAACAATACCCCATAATGACAATGTGAAAGAATTCACACCCTGATGAAGGCCAGTGGGCCATACGCGTTGGTGTTTTAATGCTCTAGCCCACTAAAATAATGAAGGCCTTTTAAATTTTGTATCCAACAGAGTGCCTGGACTTGGATTTTTTCCAATTTTCTCCTCATTAACATTTAACCCTTCCAAGAGCAACAGAGGGTACAAGGGATACCAGCAGCGCTTCAGTTCCCCTTTTGTCTAGTGAAAGAATTGTGTTTGAAATCTCAGCAAATTTATTAAAAATAAAAAATGAAAAAAGCACATGTACATAAGTATTCAGAGATTTTTGCTCAATATTTTTTGATGAAGAACATTTGGCAGCAATTACAGCCTCAAGTCATTTTTAGTATGATGCTACAAGCTTGGCACACCTATTTTTGGGCACTTTCTCCCATTCTTCTCTGCAGGACCTCTCAAGCTCCATCAGGTTGGATGGGGAGCGTCAGGGCCACTCTAGGACATTCACAGAGTTGACCTGTAGCCACTTCTTTGTTATCTTGGCTGTGTGCTTAGGGTCGTTGTCCTGTTGGAAGATGAACCTTCACCCCAGTCTGAGGTCCAGCGCGCTCTGGAGCAGGTATTGACCAATAATGTCTCTGTACATCTTTCCCTCAATCCTGACTAGTCTCTCAGTTCCTGCCGCTGAAAAACATTCCCACAGCATGATGCTGCCACCACCATGCTTCACTGTATGGTATTGGCCAGGTGATCAGTGGTGCCTGATATCCTCCAGACATGACGCTTGCCATTCAGGCCATAGCGTTCAATCTTTGTTTCATAGTGGCGGGCCGTGCATTTTACACCTAGGCCTTTACTATCTTCCCGCAATTGAATCACATTATAATAACCTCCCAATGACATTCTAGGGCTATAGGTTATTGTCATTCAGCATATAACGTACCCAATATTCATTGTGAAGATAAGTTTATTCCACTCGATAAAGGTTTTTTAACACGAGGCTCAACACCTATGAGACTTAGGGTGAATCCCATTTCTCTGTCTTACCCCTTACCCTTACCCCTTCCCCTTAGTTTTGCGCGTTCATGTAAGAGTAAGGGCTATCCCAATTCTCATTTTGATCTAGGGGTAGAGCTAAGGGGAAGGGGTGAATACCCCTTAAAACCAAGCATTTTCGAGAGCTTACTTGAAACCAAGGGGTACCCAGAATACACTGCGCAACCGGCAACAATGGCAGCCAGATCAACAAGAGAGTCCAATAAATGCGTTTTCGGCTTAAATAATTGACTTAGAAATGATGACCGACTTGTTTTGTACTCTACACAGTCCTGTGGATATATATTTGCAACCATGTTCTTAATTGAAACATTTTTAAAAATCGCTAGTTTCGTTACATTGCTGTTGTGAACAACATTCCCGCATTTCAATGACTAGCCTTGAATGGACACCATACATGTCTACAGTTTAACTAAACTACATTAGCAGCGGATTTCGTTTGATGTCTTTACGTTTGTGATCAACACTTGTCGCCTCTGGTGATGTATCAGCCAGCTAGCGACGATGTATGATAATGTAACTGTAACCAAGTGGTGTCTCATTTCATAGGGGTATGTTTTCAACCCTATCCCTTACCACTCGGTTTCGAGGGACAAGGGCTAGGGTTAAGACGAAAGGGTAGGGGTAGGGGAAGGGGTAAGACAGAGAAATGGGATTAACCTTACAATACACTAATTGACCCGACACGACTGAAACCATAAGAATGTAACACTACGCACTATGACAGGATGTCGCATACACATACTGTAGCCATTGGATAGCCAAAATCAATGTCCTAACCAATTAAACAAGAACTAACTCACAACACCCAGTCACAACACTCCAAACATGCAAAAATGGCAGAAGGAACAATTAGGATTCAACAGACCTCCCCAGAGATTGCAGACAAGCTGCGGATTAAACGCATATCCAGGTTTACCACGCACACTCAAAGGCAGAGCCCACTAAGACCACTGAATCTGAACCATAGACCTTATATATATACGATCTGAACATGCTTCACACCAGTAGTGATCTAAAACAAGCAAGCAGTAATAACACGTTTGTAAACGCGAACGCAATAGACGTTTGTGTTCGAATTTGCCCTAACTAAGCATTGCAGAAGTTTTGTGTGAGATGAGAATGTCTGTTTGAAGTGACTTTCACCAAAACAGGGATAATTACCTAATCCTATTATTCTGTTAAGGTATTTTATTGTTTTATTACTATCACTGTAATCTTTTGAACAAAATATAAATAGGCTACATCGTATTTCCTTTAAGTTATATTTCTTAACGTTAGTATGTCAGAACTCAGAAATACCACTATTTTGTTCACCCAGAAGTTTTGGAAACTACCGACATTTGTCTTTCCTCGCTGAAGGTGGCTTTCAGAAGCTAGGTCCGGGGTGTTCCTCATGCCATTTTCTACAGTTACAGTATGCACCGAGTTGAATCCTTCATTCGTTCCTGTACTTAAATGTACTGGTATCGGCCCATCCCTAGTTAACGCCCTGCTAGTAAAAATATATAAAAATCCATCAAACTCACCAAAGCTGCTCAGTATATGAAAACGAAATCCGTCCTCCTTTCTCTTTTAAAAAGACTTCTATGACGCGGTTGTACAGCACATCTTTGCGTTAAGTTCCAATAATAAAAGATATTGCTCAGTGCTGAGAGTCGATCCTACCCAGTCCTATATTCGCCACCAAAGCTACTTCTTCACCTCCATCTGCCATTCTGCTAAAAGTAAAAAATCTAACAATCTAAAAATTGAAAGTTTAAAGAAATCGGAGACGGGAGAGCCAAGCTAGTTCTTGTTCGGATGGCAAACTTTTTTTACATTTTTTTTGCTGAACTTTATTGAACTGCCACTTCTATGATGCTATCAGCAACAGAAACGATGCTGACGTAAGGCTAGGCCTGCAGAAACGCTTTACTTGGTCAAAGGACACACCCAACATGGTAAAGTCAAAATCTGATTGTCATATTTTTAACCAATCAACAACCTGGTCCTGATGGGCTTCAACAGCAGACGGTATTCACTCGGAACTCTGAAGGACCTAGTCTACCCGGAGACAACCCAGATTGATTATTGGATAAAAGCTTATTGGATAAAAGCTTTCATTTATATGAGCTGCGCTAAAAGCAAGGCAACTGAAAAGAACGTACTGTAGCGATTAAATCATTATATAGACTAATTTAAATAAACTTTGTAAAATATATATAGTGTTAATGAAAAAATATATTAAAGAAGTAAGAAAATACATTTCTGATTCTGATTATATTTGGGCCTGCAGAGAAGGCATTGCAGGCCCTGACGGCCCACCACTGTTGTTTCATCAGACCAGAGAATTTTGTTTCTCATGGTCTGGGAGTCCATCAGGTGCCTTTTGGCAAACTCCAGGTGGGCTCTCATGTGCATTTTACTGAGTGGCTTCCGTCTGGCCACTCTACCATACAGGCCTGATTGGTGGAGTGTTGCAGAGATTGTTGTTCTTCTGGAAGGTTCTCCTCTCTCCACAGAGAAATGCTGGAGCTCTGTCAGAGTGACCATCAGGTTCTTGGTCAACTCCCTGACTAAGGCCCTTCTTCACCCGCTCAGTTTGGCCGGGCGGCCAGCTCTAGGAAAATTCCTGGTGGTTGCAAACGTCTTCCATTTATGGATGATGGAGGCCACTGTGCTCATTGGGACCTTCAATTCTGCAGATATTATTCTGTAACCTTCCCCAGATATGTGCCTTGATACAATCCTGTCTCGGAGGTCTAAAGACAATTCCCTGGACTTAATGGCTTGGTTTGTGCTCTGACATGCACTGTTAACTGTGAGACCTTATATTGACAGGTGTGTGATTTTCCAAATCATGTCCAATCAACTGAATTTACCACAGGTGGACTCTAATCAGGTTGTGGAAACAGGATGTACCTGAGCAAAATTTTGAGTGTCATGGCAAAGACTACGGATACATACAGCATAGGGCTGGGCGGTATGACCAAAAATGTATATCACGGTATTTGTCAAAATTCTACCGGTTTCACGGTATATGACAGTATTTCTTTTTTCATGCATAATCAAGTGTTCCCAGCATTTTCTACATTTTGAGAGAGGAATTATTGCAGTAAATTGACTTACGATGGTCTATTTTACTGTCATGATGAGTGAATATTGTAGAATAATTCCACACTAGTAGCCTACTGTATTTAAGCAAATACTGTATACTTTGCGTGATATGCACGTTTTTACAAACGGTTCAGAGACGCGCTATATAGAACGTTTTTACACACGATAACTGCAGTCATTATTTTTGTTCTGTTCTGTTGTTTTAGACCAGTTTTCCTAAAGTGGAATACAAAATAAATTGTATTCTATATTATATCCTATGGAATGGCACATATTGTATATTCTCTTCACAGAGTTTCTCTCTTAACTCATCAGATCGAAATTTAAAACATACAGCAGAGAGACCTAGAAAGGATATATACTTTTTAGACATTGCCTTTATGAAAACGTTGATATTCTGGAAACTATACCATCTAACTCAAGTCGCAGAGTATAACACTTTTTTGAGCAGACAGTAATAATCATAGACACCTCATACAGAATATAGCTACCAGTTGGCCAAATCCTTAGACTTACAACGTAAATGCCATTACGAATGCTAAAGTGTTTTATTATCCGAAAACCGAGAACGAATACAATATTCATAATTTTATTGTAGCATGTTCACCTGCCCATTATATTATTCTTACGATGAAAGAGTTGCTATATGCACAGCAGACTTAGTTTTGACTGTAAAATATACATGTAGCTGTTTTGGAGACAAGATAATAATTTAAACTACTGTCACTTCATAGACGCGTGTAAATTGAATTATTATAGAGACCATCGGAATTCGAACAGTAACTAACAAACTATCGGTTGTATGCTTTCACTGAAGACGGAAAGCACAACTTCAGTATCCATTTTCCACTAGAAATTCAATTGTTTTAAACTTTAGAGACAAAACTTTCTTTATATGCCAGTTTCTGCTGACAAGGAAGATGAACATTGACCATGATTTTGGCTTGTTCCGGGGCGTTCCTCCTGCCGTATTCTACAGTACACTCACGTTCTGTCTGGGGCGTTCCTCTTGCGTATTCTATAGTAGCTACTGTAGATGGCACCCAGATTAACATAAAAGCCCACCCAAATAGTACAGTAGGCTATATGAATCAAACAGCATTCCAGGTTGGAATACAATGTATTCAGCAGTGTCGCACGGCGCAGCGTTCCAGACGTTGTCTATTCAAATACACCGGTATGGCGGTATATAAAAAATTCATATCATGACAAAAATACAGTGTGAACCAGTATACCGCCCAGCACTAATACAGCGGGTGAAATATGTATTGAACACGTCACCATTTTTCGTGCAATTGACATGAATTTTTCACCAGATGCTGGTAACAACCCAAGTAATCAATACATACAAAGAAACCAAAACAAATAAGTTCAGAAATTAAGTTGTGTAATAATGTGGAATTACACAGCGTAAAAGTATTGAACACATGAAGAAAGGGAGGTGCAAAAAGGCATGGAAAGCAAAGACAACAGCTGAAAACCATCAGTAATTAAAAAGCAATCCAGCCCCCTGTCAGTGCAAATTAATTTTAGTTGGTTCAGTCCCAACTGGCCTACAAAAAGGTCTCATTGCCAAGGTGTCACACAAGACACATCTCATGATGGGTAAAAGCAAAGAGCAGTCTCAAGACATTCACAACCTAATTGTTGCAAAACATAATGATGACATTGGTCATAGTCGCATCTCTAAGCTTCTGAATGCTCCAGTGAGCACTGTTGGGGCCATAATACAGAAGTAGAGAGACAATCATTACACCATAAATTTGCCTCGACCAGGTGCTCCTTGCAAGATTTCTGACAGAGGAGTGAAAAAAATAATTAGAAGAGTTGTCCAAGACCCAAGGACTACTTGTGGAGAGCTTCAAAAAGACCTGCAATTAGCAGGTTCTGTTGTCTCAAAGAAAACAATAAGTAATGCACTCCGCCATGGCCTGTATGCATGCTCACCACGCAAGACTCCATTGTTGAAAAAAAAGCATGTTGAAGCTTATTTAAAGTTTGCTGCACAACATTTGGAAAAGCCACTGAGAGAATATAGTGTGGTCAGATGAGAGCAAAATTGAACTGTTTGGATGCCATAATACACACCATGTTTTGAGGAGAAATGGCACAGCAAATCACCCTAAAAACACCATACCAACAGTAAAGTTTGGAGGTGGGTACATCATGGTGTGGGCCTGCTTTTCAGCAAGTGGTACTGGCAAACTTCACATAATTGAAGAAAGAATGAATGGCCAAATTTACAGAGACATTCTTGACAAAAATCTGCTGCCATCTACCTGAATGATGAAATGGGTGGACATTTCAGCAAGACAATGATCCCAAACACAAAGCCAAGTAAACTCTCAATTGGTTTCAAAGAAAGAAAATAAAGCTGCTAGAATGGCTCAGCCAATCACCTGACTTAAATCCCATTGAAACTCTATGGAATGAACTGAAGATCCAGACTCATAGAAGAGGCCCACAAAACTTTCAAGATTTGAAGACTATTTGTGTGGAAGAATGGGCCAAAATCACACCAGAGCAATGCATGCGACTAGTTTCTCCATACAGGAGGTGTCTTGAAGCTGTCATTACCAACAAAGTATTTTGTACAAAGTATTAAATCAATACCAGTAAGTGTGTTCAATACTTTTTCCCTGTGTCATTTCCCATTATTACCCATAACTTAATTTTTGAACTTATTTGTTTTTGCCAGACTGCATTGTTAAACCTGCACAATGTAACTTTTTCAAAAACTACAAAAACAATGTTTTTGGACTAGTAAACATAAGGAACTAACATGTTGGATCCAGGGGTTAAAAACATCAACTTATATCAAATACGGACAACCGTAGTATAACAAAATCAACATTTCACTATATCTAACTAGAAACAAATGCATATTATGGACAAAAATATAATGTGTATTTTCAGAAATTGGTTATATTGCCCCTGTATTATTCCTGTGTTCAGTAAAAACAAATAGATATAAAGAATTATTTAAAAAATAAACTGAAGATTTGAGCCGAAACAGGAAATGAATGGAAGTTAGAATACAGATTTAAATAAATGAATAAAATAAGTGTTGTAGGCAGTATACTGTATAATCTGGCACTGTATGTATGCATAAACAGATGATTGTAATGTGTGGGGGTCTGACCTGACGTGCAGTAACCTGTTGCAGAGCGTTGTGACACTTGGTGTAGCAGGCGTCTCTCATGATGATCATGATGACAGGCATGTGCTTGTCAATCAGAGCCAGGGGGCCGTGCTTCAACTCCCCAGCCAGGATGCCCTCCGAGTGCATGTACGTGATCTCCTTGATTTTCTGAAATAAAAATGAATAACAGTCTGTCATGGAGCTGTGGTTGAAATGCAAACGCAGCGTGTCTACCCTGCCTGAGATGTGAGACTCACCAGAGCCCCCTCCAAACAGGTGGCGTAATTGTAGCCACGGCCCATAACCAGCAGTGACCTCTGCTGGTAGAGCTCCTCAGCAATGCTTCTGATATTTTCGTCCAGCGTCAGGACCTCCTTGATCAAGCCTGAGGGCAAGAAAAAAGTAACCAACCAGCGTTAAACTGAGAAACGAAATGGAGGGAATGCATTGGATGGATAAGGTTGAACTGTGAGAGATGACAGAAAGATGGAGGTTATTCAGATCTTATCCCACTAGTTGGTCCTTGCCAGATATTTTTACACAAGCCCTTTTCCAGCACTAATCTGACTGACCATTAGGTGAATTGACAATTATCTGAACTGGGCTGCCTGTGTAAATGCAGCCCAGAGAGAGAGACACCGACCTGGTAGCTTCCTCAGGCCGTTAATGATCTCCAGTCTCCTCTTCTGCAGGGAGATCCTGTCCTCGCTCATCATTAGCCCGAACATAGTGAGCGCCACGAATTGGCTGGTGTACGCCTGGAAAACACAGTGATAATAAAGGTCCTGGCTGGTGTACGCCTGGAAAACACAGTGATAATAAAGGTCCTGGCTGGTGTA
>JACXGM010035694.1:0-11599 GCA_016801145.1 Umbra pygmaea | reverse complement strand
TACTAACAGTGACTCATTAGTTAGTCATTGGTAAGGTAGGATAATTCATCACTTTACTTAGAGGGGCACAAACATGATTAACTAATAATGAACTATCAGTTCTTAATGCTTTATTACTAACAGTGACTCATTAGTTAGTCATTGGTAAGGTAGGATAATTCATCACTTTACTTAGAGGGGCACAAACATGATTAACTAATGATGAACCATCAGTTGTTAATGCTTTACTACTAACAGTGGCTCATTAGTTAATCATTGGTAGGGTAGGATAACTCATTACTTAGGGGGACATAAACATAATTAACTAATAATATACAGTATCAGTGAATAATGCTTAATTCCTACTAACTGCTCGCTGGTTACTAAGCACCCCAAGGGATTCTGAAATAATGAATTGTTGTGAATTCATACAGTAACCTATCCTATTAATTGCACATAATCCTTCCGTCAAGAGTGACAGGATTAAGTAAAAGTGTAAAGACAACAGCCTTGGACAAAAATGATGGAAGAGATGTGTAATGTTGTTTCAGTGAAAGTGGAAAGAGGCAAGTGAAAGGTGAATCGGAGTAATGAACAGTCACATCAATGAAAAATATAACTTTGTAAAGCCATCGGAAGGTAAAACATGGGTTAATGTCCTGTGTCAACATTAACAAACAACTCTAGTTAATGCATTTGTAAATCAATAATAAAGTTATGGTTTTAATTATTAATGTCTTTGTTCATAATTTGTTCATGAATAGTTCATAGATTAGTTAGTGCTTTGTTCATGCCAACAGATACATGAGTTCGCGTCATGAATCAACAGAAAGTGTTTGTTCATACAAAAATCGAAACGAGTTAATGTCGGGTATAAACATGTACAAATGATGGTAATCACTATTAGTTAATGCATTTGTACATTATTAGTAAAGTATGAGTTTTCATTATTAATTTCTTGTTAATGTATTTGTTCATCATTCGTTTATGTTTAATAATGTATTTGTTCATGTTAGTTCACGTACCCTTATCGTAAAGTGTTACCCAAATTTTGAACTGCAGGTTTATCAATTTTACACTTCTCTGATACTATTGACCAAATTTGATCTATTACCACTTTTTCAGGATGATTGTGTACTGTCAGCCTAACTTGCTCATGCTTACTGTGTACAATGTTTTATTCAGTAAATGGCAAACTGCTCTGCAAATTGTGTTATCAGTTTTTAATTTGTGGCAGAATACAGTATATTATGGCAGTTAAGATGACCTAATTAGTTGTGATTGTTGGTCATCACCTTTAATATTAGCTGGTTTTACTGGTGATAAAACCCAGTGGTTCAACTTCAACAATCTCTGTGTAAATGTTAATGTTTATGTTACACTGTTCCATTCAAGGTCACATAGCCTTAGGGGGACTGGCAGAGGGAGGTTAGTTAAGTCTTGTCTGTTCAGAGCAGATTGTTCTGACCTGCTTCTTGAAGTCACAGGGGACGTCTCAGTTCCAAATGTATCAGTTTAGGCTGGTGAACCTTTAAGGAGGATTAACTCATTTTTAAGTTTGGACTAGAGTAAAGGAAATGGAGTTACAGTAAACACATTAAACACACTTGCCAATGTACTACTGTGTATTGTAGTTTCTAACTTTGAACTGGCTCAGTTTTCTTGAAAAAATACAGCACCAAAACTCAGTTTAAGTCAACTAGGCTACACGCGTTCTAGTGCTGCTTTTACTGATCTTTGTCAGGCAATTCTTTTAAATTTAACCTTTATTTAACCAGGTGAACGACTGAGAACTGATCTTATTTACAACAGCAACCTGGCCAAGATAACCCTAATAGTGCAAAAGAAAACAAAGGTTTACATGAACTTAACAAAATACAACATATTCAAAACTTAATAGAAATTCATATACATTATCTGTAATCAACGTGCATGGGAGACAGATGCAGGAGACCAGTCTGGAGTAACCATAGTTTAGTAAATGAAGCCGATGTGAATGAACGCAGGCCACAAAAATGAAGAATCACTGTGCAGGCAGATGCTTGTTAACTAACAAAGAATTTGGAGTAATGTAGTAGCACAATCATTCTGCATCAAACAATAGCAAACGAGACATTAGGGCAAAAGAATATATATACACAGGGTTATAAGGACAATACAGGACAGGTACATACTTGACGACTGGTGGCGATGACCACCGAAACTGACATGCACCAGCTGGATGAGAAAATGTTACAGTGTGCAAATGAGGGGAGTTTGGAGATGTAGTTCAAAATACGCTATTGTGGTAGAGCAATTGGATAGACACAGTAACAGTGGGGCATAAATGTGCAAAATGACCCGGTGCAAAATAGGAGGGGTGATTAATGTGCAGTGGTCTGACAGCAGGTCTGACAAATGTTCCTTGAATTCAGTGAGGGTGATGGAAATCTCTCAATTTTATTATTTTTTAAATTCCAGCAATTGGAAGCAGGGACTTGGAAAGGAAGTATGGCTGAAGAAGGTGTTTGCGTTGGAGATAACTAATGATATGGAGTGCAGGCTATGAGCAGGTGTTGCTATAATGACAAGTGAACTGAGATATAGTGGGGCTTTACCTAGCAAGGACTTATAGATGAGCTATAACTAAACCAGTGGGTTTAGCGTTAAATGTGTGTAGAGAGGGCTAGCCAATTAGTGCATAAAGGTCACAGTGGTCACAAGGTCACACTGATATGGGGCGTTTGTAAAGAAATGGATGGCACTATGATAATTTATGAATGATATCAACAAAGTTTAGAATGGGTAGGGTAGTCATTTTCACAAGAGCGTGTTGGTAGCATGAATGAAGAGGGGCTTGGTGTGGAATAGGGAGCTGATCCTCAGTTTGATTTGGACTGCATGTGGTTGAAATGGGTCTGAAAGTAAACAGTCAAACCAGATACCTGGGTATTTGTAGGTTTCAACATATTGTAGTTCAGAACCATCCAAGGTGCTGAAGCTAGTTGGTAGGGCAAGTCCAGGAAATCTTCCATTGAAAACCATGCATTTAATTTTACCAGAATTTATCTGCATAGAATTGAATCAGAGAGACACAAGCAGCAAGCGCAACATCATTAATAAATACGAGAAAATGGTTGGCCCTAGAATTAAACACTGTTCCAGACAACAGGCCCTTGAATTTTAAATACTGAACCCGATCTAAAAAATAGAAAGCAACAAGATCATACAGA
Source organism: Umbra pygmaea (assembly GCA_016801145.1). NCBI lineage: Eukaryota > Metazoa > Chordata > Actinopteri > Esociformes > Umbridae > Umbra > Umbra pygmaea. The sequence continues at coordinate 8,408 of JACXGM010035694.1, read as the reverse complement.
AAACTATAATCTTGTAAAAAGGGAGCAACAGCATTACCATACATCGGAAGCAGGATAAAATGTTGGCAGAAAAATATATACATCCAAAAATAAAGCCCCCACTCGATGCAGCACAACAATCCCTGTAAAAAGTATCCAAACCCAACCAAAAGCAATTTTTATCAAGTTCTTAAGCAAATAAAACAAGCAATTTGTTAAAAATGAAAACATGCCCTTGGTTTCGGTCTACCAACTTCACAAGGACTCATACAGTTTGCAATGCATTTACCGTTGTGTCACCATGCTACATCATCCATCATGCCAACAGCATAACAACAAACCTTCCACCATGTAGCACATAGAATGGAAAGCTTCCCACATTTCCAAAATGCTGGTAATACCATCGGCAAGCATACTCGTTAGCAGCTGCACAAATCCCATCCAGGGTGGCAGAGAAAGGGGCCAGAGCTGCATCAATAGTCGTTTTCATCTGAACAGCGAGAACAGCCGTAATATCCACAATTAAATAGTCTCAGCAGGCCTTCAGATGGGACTCAAGCTCCGCCGGAGTATGGCACCACTTAGAGTATTGGAATAGGAATGCAGTTTAAAAATAACCATTGCATACATCATGTATGAACAATATTCAGATTCTGTTTAGATTTCAGCTGCATCGCTTCCATCATCCTAAAAACCTTTATTGTGTTGTCCGGTTCTATGTAAAGAAATGCGTAAAATGTAGGCCTAACTTGATGCTAGAGTCTGTTGTTACCCAAAATAGACTAATTGTAGCAACACATGTACATAGACCCACTAGCTATCTATGCAATGAACAAACAATGATTATTGTAATAAATGAGGAGTGCTATTATTTTGAAAAGGAAAAGCTGAGTTCTTGTTGCCGGCATAATTATCGTGTTGCCAGGCGAACAGGCTCTGGAGTACATTTCGTAGAGCAATATGCATATCGCCCATCCCTACTATGTACTCAAATGAATGAGATGGATGAGCCTGATGCTGGGAAAATAACATTCGGATTTCAGTTACTTTTAGTAGTTTAGCATTTCATTTGTGCTCCACACTGGTGTAAGACCTTCAGTGTGGCTCTTGTGCAGCTGTTGCTCCCCTAACTGACTGTGTGTACCGTTCCTTATGTCCCTGAAAATTGCCAATAATGGTGGTTGTTTGATGCTAGTGCAGTTCACTATAGAATGTGTTTGCGCTGGCTGAACGAGGTCAAATCATTAGTGAACCAGCGGCAATATCATTTCCTTGATCTGAACTTTTTGAATTGGGCATGCTTATTAAGGATGATGAGAATAGGGTGCATCCCTGTTGGCAGTGTTGTAGTACTCGAGACCGGTCTTGGTCTCGAGACCGGTCTCGAGACCACTTTTTGATGGTCGCGGTCTCGTCTCGGTCTCGGACATTGAGGACTCTGGACTTTTTTCAAGACCAGTCAAGCCCATAACTGTGGAAATATCACTAAATTGCCAGCTAGTATATTGTCTATTTATTGTTAACATCTTTGCTTTAATTGGATGTAAAATGTACTGATTACAATCCAAGCAATAACGTGACTGGTCATTGCTAATTATGTATTTTTGTTACCGCTGTCATCCATCCCCGCCCCCTTTCACTCGCACTCCCAAGAAAGTGAGCTGTATTTGTCTGGGAGCGGGAGATGTCTGCAAAATCTTCAGTAATACAATTCGGCTACAAAAATCATAAATAATATATTTGTAAAACAACATCCAGAAGAAAGCATACAGCTTCTTGTAAATACTGCAGTGCTAGATTTCAGAGATGGTGGGGACTACTTCAAACTTTTATCGTCACTGAAAAGAAGCACAAAGAAAGGTAAGCTATGTGTAAAAGTCATGTTAAGCAAAGCTGGCTAGCTAAAGTTAGCAACCTGCCTCGGATGAGGATTGAAAACGGGTTCCACTCGAGAACCTTCTAACAGAGCCATATATAAATCCATCTTTGTATATGGCTCTGGGTTCTAAGTTTTATGAACCATCGATATTGTATGCCCTCAACGTTAACGAGTCCTCTTATTGATGCCCCTGCTGCAAAGTTAATTTTTGTCCCACCATATAGTCTCATTTAATCAATTAGTAATGTAGACAAACTGCTGCGCGTGTGTAGCTAATATTAAGTTACATCAACCTTAGCTAATGTCAGCTGCATACAGCTCCCAACATTAAAGCTATGCGCCGAGGTGACGCTCCCTCGTTTGGGTGAGAGAGCTATGAGCAGAGATTGGATACTGAGTAATGCGCCTCAATTAATATGAGAAATGACTAATTAAATAGGTTATTGTATGGCATGTTACTTTCAGAGAGCTACTTTTTAAGTTCCAATTTACAGCTCAGATCAAATATATTACGTTTTAGCAGCACACACTCTCTGGCTCATACCATATCAAACATTTAACTTCCTTGTTTACCTATTTGAAAAATGTGATGGCCAAAATACCATTGATTTATATTGTGTTTACTTTTTATGAAACTGCTCCAAATTAAATCAATTTTGTACTTTTATAAATCACATGCAGTTAGGCCACTGACTTTCTGACCTCTTTGTATTAGATATCTTTTGTTGCTTCGATTACACATAAAAGCTATAAAAGACTCTTACAATAGTTGTTCCTAAACATCAACATTTCACATAGAATTACTGTATTCATTACAATACACAGCTTTTCTGCATTTTTAATGTTGAATGTTTGGCATTTTTTACACATTTACCTATGTGGTTTTGAATTGTTGTTGGTTTAAAAACAACATAACTTTATGTATTGTTTATAAAAGGCAGAGAAAATTGAAGACTTTAGTGATGAACAATGAATAATTGTTTTACATTCTGTACTAAATGATGGAAGTCACCCAGGAGTATTGAATAAAGATGGTGAAGTTTATTTCAGCTTTCAGTGTTTAATATCAGTGTTTTTATGGGAGTGTGGATCTTTCAGATCAATTTGAGAAGCTCTTTTGATCATGTTTCACATTTTATTGTGTCATGTAGTGTGGGGCGCTGGTCTTGGTCTTGACTCGGTCTCGCCCTCTCTCGGTCTTGGTCTCGGCCCCTAAAAGTCTTGGTCTTGTCTTGGTCTTGATACACTCTGGTCTTGGTCTTGTCTTGATCTCGGGTTAGGTGGTCTTGACTACAACACTGCCTGTTGGACTGCTGGTTGTTGGGCAGTTGTAGAGTGTCAGGTAAAGGCATTATAACATGCTATACTGTGCGGCGTGGACCACCGGCCTGCTGATGTGCGGAAGTGTGGCTGATGAGAGGGGAGACAATGTGGTGTACAGCCACACAAGGCTCTGTCGCTAGCAGCTAATCTACTGTAGCTATTAGATTCGGGGGTTGCTGTTAGAAAAAGAGAAAATCCAATTTCATTGAAATGTATTTGTGAAGATCTTATTCAGTGAAAAGTTAGATAAAATGGGTACAAAATAAATAAATAAAAATCAAGAAACTAACTATTTACACAGGAAAAAACAAAACATGGACTGTTACTCTGTTTTGGAATAAATTATTATTATTATTATTTTAATTTTCCCCACCTCTTCCCAATGCCCACTAACCCTACCTTGTCGACAGCTCCGCAACTCCTTGGCCAGATCTATGGGATAGCTAGGGGCACGCATATGGTTCATCCAACCACATGTCACCCATCCGCCAATTCTTTTCACACTGTTCATCCAACATAGAAGCCTTTAGTCAGATCCTGCTTGGGATGATTACGTTTACTGACTATACTTCAAAGATTTAACTTACAGGTGCCCGATCTGGACATGATGCAGAGTGAGGTGGCAGAATAGATAATCTGATTTATCTAACTCAAATCCTTGGCATTGCGCTGCCTCATACAGGAGGTCTGGAGAAAGTCAGAGAACCTATAGTAAGGCTCTAACCACTGACTATCATGACTTAGCCCAATATGCCACGCGCACCCCCAATCTTGGTTGAAATATGCACTGTTCAATTACAGCTGGTAAAATTAAAGTGGAGCCAAACCACAAAATTTTTTCTGCACTAGCTATCTATCACTTTCATATCCTTAGGAAGTTCACTGTGTCACGGGAGTTTTTACTCCATCCTGTGGCCAGGCATGGAAATCTTTCTATATTCAGTATTTTTAGACTAAAATACAGCCTTTCTAGTGGTTTTCCTTCGAAAGCCATTTTCAGCTCCATTTGGACAGCATTGTGCCTTTTCCCAGACCTATAGTCCATTGTTGTAGCTGTATTGCGGGATGGGGGGGAATAAACAGGGTGGGGAGGCTTCTAGTATGGAGAAATATTTGGTATTACCATTGAGGGGGTTATCGAGGGATAAAAAGGGGAGAGAGAGAAAGAAAAATCACTTCCCTTTGTCAGGGTGGTCTCGTGCGTCTCAACTCCAGCTGTCCCCTGGTGGTTATAAATGGGTCTAGCTGGGGTCCTTCTCTGGTGCTGGATCTGGTTGGGTTTCTCTGTCGTCTCCTCTCCTTCTTCGTATGGTTGCTGCTTCTCCTGGTCACTGGATCAATTCCTTCCTAGAAAAATCCTGGACAAAGATGGGTTTGGGGTGTTCTGTGGACTGGGGGTTCAGGACAGGCCCGCGGTCAAGCCACTGTTACCTGTCCCTAGTCCCCAGTCCTATCAACCTTGTCGGTAGACTCAGGAAACTACACCAGCCTTGGTCAAGCCACTGTTACTGACACAGCTCCCAAGTCTGTCAAAAGTTAGAGAATGATAGAGGAGAGGATGGGTAGGAGAGAGCAAGAGGGATACAGACAGACTCTTCTGCCACGCAAGCTTGTGCGTAATTGAAGAGAAACCAGAGTGTACTCACTGCTAGTGGCACCAGTAACATCATGGCGAGGGGAGCTGTTGTCATCATCACTGGAGCCATCAACATCTGAGCCACCAGCGGCTGTTGTGGAAGTAGATGTCTCCTGCAGCCAAGCCAATAGCAGCCATAGAAGATATGGCTCTGCCCCCTGCTACTAAGTCTCCATCAACTACTGAGGATGTGGTTTCTCCTCTAGTTGTTCAGCCACCAGTAGCTGCTGAAGAAGAGGCTCTGCTCCCTGCTGCTAAGTTTCCATTAGCTTCTGAGAAAGTGGCTCCTCAGCTGCTCAGCCAACAGCAGCTGTAGAAGACGATGATCCAGCCCCTGCTCCTCCAGCGACCACAGAAGAGGCTCTGCACCCTGCTGCCAGGCCTCCACCAGCAGCTACAGGAGAGGCTCCTCTCCCTGCTGCTGAGCCTCCATCAGCTGTTGAAGTGGCTCCTTCCCAACTGTTCAGCCACTGGCAGCTACAGAAGAAGAGGCTCCAGCCCCTGCTGTCGAGCCTCCTCCATCCGCTGCTAAAGTGGCCCCTCCCCCCTCACCAGAGCCACCAGCACCTGCCTAGTCTGTGGCTCTGCCTCACTCAAAGGAGCCACCAGCAGCTGCCCAGGCCTTGGCTCCGCCTCCCTCACCTGATCCACCGGCGAATGCTGAGGCTGTGGTTCCATCATCTCTCCCGGTGCCACACACCCCACTTTCAACCTCAGTGCCAGCTGCACCTCCTCCTGTGCCAGTGCCGGAATATCTGCCCCATCTATCAGCAGCTCTGCGCTTTGTGCCGGATGGTGGTGCCCGGGGTGCCCCCCTAATCCTTGGGGTGCTGGCATCAGAGCCGCGCCTTAGGGGTGGCACTGTCACAGCCTTAGGAGGTTGAATGTGCCATGGGGGTTTTTGCTCCACCCTGTGGCCGGGCATGGACACGTTTCTGTATTACATTGTACTTTTTACATTATCCACAACTGATCCTTGTTGCCAATTAGTGTGTGTGTGTGTGTGTGTGTGTGTGTAAATCTGTTTCCCCTTCTTTGTCCTTCATTGTTTGGCCATGAGCCCAGTTGAAGCTGTGTTTGAATTATTACTAGAACTCTGTCTGTGATGTGATTGCCTTCTAAGCACCCTTTATTATTTTACCTGGGATTACTGTTACACAGTTATTTACTAGCCAGAACTGACATTTGCTTGACAAATAAATACAACACAAGTTACTACCTGCATTGGCCTCCTACTTTACCACAGCTCTATTAAAATCACTCTCTAGCCCTGTTGGACAGACTCTGACTGCAGGCTGACACCACAAAATATAATGTCCATGATAGATCAGGAACCAGAATTCATGCGAGATGTCTCAGATGCTCCCAATAGCAAGATTTATAATGGCTCTGTTACCAGCTCTGGACAGCTCAGCAGGTCACTAGTGTGCAGTGCTTGGAGAGCCTGGACTTGTTGGGATGACGTGTGTACTCATGAGACTTTCCATTGATTTTGCTTTAATCAAAGTGTGCCAAGTTAGAATTGCATGCCTTATAATAAAGTGGTTGTGGGACAGCTTAGAAACCTTCTGTATAGTGTTCCACTCCCCCCTCTAAGTATAGAGAGGACAGTATAAGTATAGGACTGCAGAGTACCAGTATTTGTATATTGCCTTCGTTTTATGAATTTCCCAATAAAATCTGTTAAACCGCTAGTTCTGTCTGATATGTTTCTTTGGGTATCTGTAAGAACCTAGTTACGGTGACATACTTACTACATCATTTTATTCATATTTTTATCTTCTGTGCATTTGCTTTCTTTTGAAGTTTCCTTCGTTTTTTGATTATGTTGATTATGGGTTGGGTTGTTTCTGTGTGGTTTGGGGGGACTGGGTTTGGGGTGGGTGGTCGGGAACCTGTGGTGGAAGTGGATGTGGATTGGCTGTTTAGTTAAGCAGACTGCGTCTGGGGCTGGCGTGGTTGGGTGTGGGGATGGTTTGCTTCGGGGGCATTATGGGGGTATGGATTGTGTCCTGTGTTGTACCTCATCCACCATTGATCATATTTGCTGGTTCCAAGAAGCTGGTCTCCATTTACCAACTTATACCAACTATCTACACTCAGTAGCCCCCTATTTCACAATGGAGGATAAATAGACCTCAAATGTGGGGTGGACGTATCGGTGTGCTAAGCCTCTGAAGAAGATACCTACTGTAATTCAACAAAGTTTTGGGAATTTGCACAAGATTACAGTCAAATCTAGTTTAAATAGTTGTTACCAAGCCACAGTATGGTTATAATTAGTGTTGAAAATGAATACTTGAACATATCCCTTATCCTTCAACTAACGTTTTAACACTTTAATTTAAGTGTTATCATCACATTGGTATTACACATTATAAGTCACATGAATATAGTAGTATCAAACCTGGATAGGGTTAATTGTCATATTCTTCAGGAAGAATGCCTCATCAAACACAAAATACATTGGCTCAATGTTTGCATCCACGACAAGGACTCTGGGTAGTGGTTTTAACTACATATGTAGTTATAGTACTCAAAGAGATTGTTGGAGCTTTGATTATTAAAGTGCTTCCTGTTGACAGCTCCCACATGAAATGGGTTATTTCAACTCTACCCAGTTATCTAGGTAAAGATAATACACAATTTAGTAGTATTCATTGGGCACAAGAACCACTAACTTTCTGGTTGGGTGACTGCTTGTAAGATCAGTATAGGCTCCTGTTTCCGTAGCCAGTTTAATCTCTAAAATAACTGAAAGGGGGGGGGGGACTGGCTTTAGTGGAAGAAAGAGATTGGAAGGAGAAAGGATGTTGTTATAGTTATGATGAAATTCATCTTGGTTAACAAATAAGAACATATAGCATAATAACTGCTGGATTACATTTTGGTTCAATATGTGTGTATGTCATGGCTTGCCTTCAGCACCGATGCGTTGCATTGATGGTGACATGCAACTGACACAATGCCCATTTCGACACTCCTGGACTACGCATTTAACACCCTGACCTACACCTGGACTTATCTTGTCTCATCATTACTCACCTGGACACAATTCCCTCATTAGTATGTGGATATAACTCCCTCTGTGTCCCTTCATCTTTATCGGTGTATGTCAGTTCATGTATGTCTGTTTGTGCCTCAGTGAATGTATACTTTTTCATTGTACTTCATGCATTTTTATGCATGTCACTTTTTCATATTATGTATACTTGATTCTGCACATGCTTCCTGCATCACTGGCTAATAGAATGTGATGGGTACAAACTAATTTGGAAAAAAACTTCTACATAATTTTCAAGTTCAAGTGCTGAAACTATAGATATTTTTTAACACATGCAATGCTGAATCATGATCAGGTTTATGGTGAGATCCACAAGTGATAATTCCACCATTAATTAGCCTTTCGCCGAGCCCCGCCCCCCTTAGTTATTGTTGCTACGCCCGACAAACAAATGGTCAAACACCCGACCAGTGCAACAGATTGCCATAACGGAAAAGGTATACCGTGCGTGTCAGTTACCTTTTTTGGAGCATTAACTCTGCGATATCCTCAAGATCGAGGCAAAAGGGGTTACAGTATGCAGTGGA
>JACXGM010035692.1:0-11599 GCA_016801145.1 Umbra pygmaea | reverse complement strand
CATATCCCATCTGCATTAAAAACTGCTGTCATCAGACCTCTACTCAAAAAACCTACTCTGGATCCAGAAGTTCTCTCCAACTACAGGCCAATTTCCAATCTTCCATTTCTATCAAAGGTTCTGGAAAAAACAGTTGCAGCACAACTTCATAAACACCTCAAACACAATAACATGTTTGAAAAGTTTCAGTCTGGTTTCCACCCTGGCCATAGCACAGAAACAGCATTGATCAGGGTCACCAACGACCTTCTGATGGCAGCAGATACTGGTTCCCCATCTCTACTCATCCTTCTGGACCTATCAGCTGCTTTTGATACAGTATACCACAACATCCTTCTCCACTGCCTGCAACACACCATTGGACTCTCAGGAAATGCACTCAACTGGTTTCCCCCCTACCTGACCGGAAGAACTGAGCATGTCGCCCTGGGCAAATCCAAATCGCGCACCCACAATGTCACCTGCAGTGTCCCTCAGGGCTCTGTGCTGGGCCCCACCCTCTTCTCCATCTACATGCTTCCCCTTGGCAAAGTCATTAGCAGACATGGGATATTGTTCCATTGTTTTGCTGATGACACACAGCTTTACCTGCGGACATCCACCACTTCTTCTGCTCCCCTGCCAACATCCACACTGACCACCTGCCTGGAGGAGATAGAGGCGTGGATGAAGCATAATTTCCTTCAGCTGAACAGTTCAAAAACAGAAGCCATTTTAGTTGGCACACCACATCAGCTCCTCCTCTCAACCATCTCTAGTATCACTTTCTCTGGCCAAAACATCACCCTTTCCACATCTGTCACAAACTTGGGTGTTAAAATGGACCCCCAACTCTCCTTTGACACCCACACCAAACACCTCTGTAAAACATCATTCTATCACCTCACGAACATCGCCAAACTCCGTCCAATACTTACCCTGGCAGATGCAGAGAAGCTCGTCCACGCCTTTGTCTCCTCCAGGCTGGACTACTGTAATGCACTCCTCATCGGGATCTCTGGTTTGAACATCCAGAGACTTCAATACATCCAGAAGAGTGCTGCCAGGATCCTGATGAGGGTGCGCAAGCATGACCACATCACCCCCATCCTGAAATCTTTTCACTGGCTCCCTGTTTCACTCAGGATTGAATATAAGGTCTCCCTCCTCACCCACCAGTGCCTTCACGGACATGCCCCCGTTTACCTACAGGAACTCCTCATCCTTCAGACCTCTTCACGCACCCTCCGTTCTGCAACCACAAACACCCTCCAAGCCCCTAGAACCAAACTCTGTAGTATGAGGGATAGGGCCTTCTCATCAGCTGCGCCGAGGCTGTGGAACGCCCTCCCTGACCATCTGAGGGCCAAACAAACTACAGATGTTTTTAAAACGAAACCTAAAAATATATCTTTTTAAAAAGGCTTTTTACTAAATGTTTTACTAAGGTTTTCCTTGACCTGATCTTTTATTTTTTATTATTGACTTATTTTTACTATATGCCCTGTAGCACTTTGAGATTATTTTAATATAAAGTGCAATACAAATTAAATATATTATTATTATTATTATTCCCAGCTTTAAAGTAAAGTTCATGTCCCAACAGCCATTGCAGTACTTTGTGAACCAGGGCGACATGGTGTTTACGTGTAGCCGTGTAAATTTAGATCTCATCAATGTACACTACCACACCGCGGCCCAACATGTCCCGAAACACCTCATTCACAAACAGCTGAAAAACAGAGGGAGCATTCATAAGATGATATGATATGACCAAGTATTCGTAGTGGCCAGTCGTAGTGCTAAATGCTGTCTTATACTCGTCTCCTTGTCGGATACGTACCAAATTGTACGCATTCTGGAGATCCAATTTTGTGAATGATCTTGCCCCATGCATCAGTTCATGCATGACTGTCTGAATGAGTGGCATGGGAAATGTGAACCTGTAATCAATGATGAGGCACAGACTACCGTCCTTTTTCTTCACAAAAAAGAAATTCACTGAGGCAGGTGAAATAGAGAGCCGAATGATATACACTCTGATAGGAGGTCAATACTGAAACTGATAGGAGGTCAAAGGCACAATCCCAGGAGCAATGGGCAGGGATGGGCAAAGATACATCCAAGCGTATTTTTAAAATAACAAGAACCTTAATTTTAAGTGTATCATAATAAATTACAAAATACTGCTGCCACACCATATATCAAAATAAACTACTGTATTTTTGTATTTACAAATTCAAGGGGGCATAAAATCACTTCAAACCTTCCATCTATTGGCCTATTTGATCTATCCCTTCACCAGTACACTGAATTAGTTGCTGCTCCTATATCTGACTCCAATCTTGTTCTGATTAGCAAAAAAGGGAGTACAACTTTGAGGCGTTCCTTTTCAAGTACAGTGCCGACCAGGGGCGGACTGGCCATTGGGAGGATCGGGAGTTTTCCCGACCGGCCGGTCCATTCCGGGCTGAACGGGCCGTCACATTTTACTTTGACGGCCGGTCGGACGTACTAAAAAAAGTGACAGTAGGCTGAAATGTACTGGCTCTTGCATTCGCAAAACTGCGCTCTGGCCCGGCCGTCAAATCGAGAGAGAGTTCCTCTATATTCAAATGAGGAGAAACCCAGAGTGAATGATTGACGAACGCGGGGAGGAACAGATACAGTGCACGCGCACACGCGCGCCTCACCCCCCACCTCCGGCCGCTCCATCCAAAGTCCCGGGCCGAATTTCTGTCCTAGTCCATCCCTGGTGCCGACACAGTCTCTGTTCAATAGCAGACTTATTTTGAAACAATTCTTACAAAACTGACCCCATTTTACACTTAGACTTGACAAGATGATGTAAGCTACAACAAACAAGAGTGGTAGATGGGTTGACATCCTTTTCTTTAATGGCATTGCAGCACAACTTTGTTAATGACAACAAGGCACACATTTTTTTCTTGTGATTTTTACTCATTCTTGTCCCCTCCCAATTGGTTTTGTCCAATTCTCATTGACCCTGCTGACATGGTTAATCCAGCCACATGTCGCCGAGCTGGCCGATTCTTTTCGCACTGCTCATCCAACACAGAAGCCTTTAGTGAGCACATACATGGGATGATTACGCTCACCACCTACATACCTCATTTGTGTAAAATGAATGTTCTTTCACAAAAAACACACAAATTGGGAAGCCTAATTGCTTTTGGTACATAGCCTATACATGTTGTATGATAAATGTTAGTCATTTGGTTTCGAACTTACCTTTTTTGTCATCTCGACAAAAGAGGAGGATAAGCAATATCATGTGCTTCTTCCTGGACACAGTGCTGGTGAGAGGGTGCGTTAAAGTTGTAAAAAATTCTGTTTTCCTCTAAATTCATATTTAAATAGTTTTGAAAAACAACATACCATCACTCTCTAAATAATATATTATTAATCTGATGTCCTCCATGATTGAGAATGTATTATTGACAGAGCAAAGTGATTTTACAATTTGAACGGAATTGAAATTGTGCAAGCTACAATTTCCTTGTCCTTGGCAGATGTACGTTTCCAACCATGCAATCGACTTTTATAAATATATATATTTTTTTATATATTGATATATCACAGGTACAACAATGATGAACAGAAAAAAGTACATAGCAAAACTTTCTTCCCCGTAGACTCCTTCCCCTTTTGCTTTTGGTCGCATGACACTTCGAAAAAACCCTGGCCAGATCCAGAAATTTAGGTGGAATGTGAATGTGGGGGGTCTGAACCTTCCACAGTGGTGGCACCAACCGAAACTGAAAGACTCCCCAGACACTCACGCGACCACCCTTTAAAAGCCCTATCTGGCCTGGAAATTGTTTATAGACAGCCAAGGGAGCCCTAATACTCCTGGGATTTGGGGGTATTGTATTATGTTGAAGTTAGTATGTTCGCTGTGGGAATGTGTCATATGAATGGTGATTTCAATGGTGACAGTCCTGACCAGACCGGACCCCAATGGTTGACTGTCAAGTGCCCGGACTGGCAGACGATGCGGGAGAGCGTGTGTGGGTATGCGTAATGTGGTGGCCAAACTACTATCCATAGAATTGATGGCTGAGCTGGAGTCAATAAGCACACGTAAGGGCGTGGATGAGGGAAACTTAGGAAAACAAACAGGTAATAAAACATGTGAGGAAAAGGAGGAAATGGGTAGTTACCTGAGATGGCGCATGTGTGTCTGACCTGCCAACTTCTAGCCCAGAAAGATGGAATTAGTATTAAGCAGTGTAATGTCTCTTCTTGCCACAGAAAGACAGTGGTCCTGGTGCCCCTTGGGCTCCCTCACCACTCTCTTGAGAGCCGTTGCCCCTAACTCCATGGACACAGTTGTGGTTGCTGGTGTGACTGGGATGAGCAAACCTCGACCGGTATGGCTGCATGCTAACCGGAGGTTGTCCAGGTGAATTGACCTGTCCCCTAACTGATAAATCCTAGGGTGCTGTCACGACATGCCAATTTGTGCCAGACATCCTTGCACAAACTGCATCTAGTAGTTTATGAAAAGGCCTATTCGTTCCACCCAGAACCAGCAGTCAGAATTCTAATGCATATTCTTGGGCTTAGTGCCCTGACACAGGTGGTAGAGCTGCTCGCCCGCCACCTCTCACATCAACAAGGCACTTTTTAAAAGAAAACTGTTGCTCACTGGATATTTTAACTTTTTTGGACCATTCTCTGTAAATCCTAGAGATGGTTGTGCACAAAAATGCCAGTAGATCAGCACTTTCTGAAATACTTAAACCAGCCAGTCTGGTACCAACAACTATGCCACATTCAAAGTCACTTAAATCACCTTTCTTTACTATTCTGATGCTTGGTTTGGTCTTCAGCAGATCATAATGAGATGCCTCAATGTTTTGACTTGCTGTTGTAATGTTGTCACTGTATCCTGTGTTGTGTTCTGTTCTGTTTTAGTTTTTGAGTTTAGTCTTGCTAAGTTCCAGCATTTTTCCTTATGTTTGTATGCCCTTGTGTTTTTCCTCCATTTCACCAGCAATCCCCTAAATCCTGAGTCTTCATGAAGGCAACCCTCTAGCCCAGATTCCAATTATCCAGTATTCAGATCACCTGTTCCCTCTATATATTCCAGCCCCTTTGTGGTCCTTATTGCGAGGTATTGTTAGTTCCATGTTCTGCTTACGTGAGAGTATTTGACCGTGACTAGTTTTTGGCTTAGACCTTGTTTTTTGGATGACCTTTTGTACCTTTGACCTGGGATTACCTGCACTTTTTTGTCTTTGGACCTTGTTTTGGATACCTTCTGTACTTTTGCTCTGATATCCTAATGTGTTGCCGAATTCTGCCTGCCCACTGACCATCCATTTGTCTGGTAATGAATGTATGCCTTTCTGCAGTATACCTACCGTGCTTGTACATTATTATTCATGGGAATTGTGCTCAGTGGAACTTTTAGTCAAAAGTACTGAACTTTTACATATTAGTAGTATTTTAGTCTGCGTCTGGTTCCTCTTCCCTTCGGGGATATCTTGGGAATCATTACAGAATACCTTGCCTAATAAATGGATCCAGCAGAGGTTCACCACCACCTGGAAGCAGTGGGTCCTGATCCAAGGGAGATTTGGAATAGGAGGTTCCTCGAATGTTGGTTTGGGTGTATCCGATTTTGTCAACTGGACCAGGAGGGTCCTTTGTTTGGTGAACGCTACCAACATTTTGTTAAGGAGGCTCAAATAGCTGGCATGATCCTCAGGCCATTTGAAGAGCAAGGTTTCTCAGCCAGACCTTCCCTGCAGCCCAAGATGGCCGCCACCAGGCATCCCAAGATGGCTTCCACCACGCATCCCAAGATGGCCGGCACCCCTCAGCGCAAGATGGCCGGCACCCCTCAGCTCCCCGAGATGGCCGCCGCCCCGCAGCTCCCCGAGATGGCCGCCGCCCCGCAGCTCCCCGAGATGGCCGCCGCCCCGCAGATCCCCGAGATGGCCGCCGCCCCGCAGCTCCCCGAGATGGCCGCCTCCCCGCAGCTCCCCGAGATGGCCGCCTTCCCGGAGCTAGCCGAGATGGCCGCTTCCCCGCAGAACTCTTCCCTGGCCTCCTTCTGCCTGGTCTCTTTTGGTGGTCCGGGCTGCTTGTTCTACAATGCTGCTGGCCCCTCTGCTGTTTCGTTGCCCCAGGAATAACTTCTTGGGGGGGTTCTGTAATGTTTTTACTCTATCCTGTGTTCTGTTTTGTTTTCATTTTTTAGTTAAATCTTGCTTAAGTTCTAGTGTTTTTCCTTGTGTTTGTATGCCCTTGTGTTTTCCCTCTCCATTTAACCAGTCCAGAGTCTCCATGAAGGCATCCCTCTAACCCAGATTCCAATTATCCTGTATTCAGATTACCTGTTCCCTATTACCCCCTTTTCTGCAGTATACCTACCCTGCTTGTACCTTATTATTTATGGGAATTGTGCTCTTTGGAACTTGTCAAAAGTACGGAACTATTGAGTCCTTATAAAATTACATTGGTAATATTTTACTCTGCGTCTGGGTCCTCTTCCCTTCGGGGATGTCCTGGGAATCATTACAGCTGACGTGTGATTGGCTGATGAGCAGTTAACGAGCAGTTGAAGAAGTGTACCAAATGAAGTGGCTGGTGAATGTATAAAGCGTGTATTTTCAGAAGCATCGATAATGTGTTTGTGTGTGCTCTTGTCCTGACCTTTAGCTGGACTCTTTTGCTGAAGGAATTCCCCACTTGAACAGTGTCATAGAACTCTCAGCCCTACCGACTGAGCATACCTTCTCTTTTTCCAAAGAGTTAGAGACAACCTACACCAGAGAATCAGGGTATGTTCCAAGTAGAACATAAAATCCAACAATAACACCTGTAGCATTGTTCCGATATGATAACAGAACTAATAACAATTGTTAAGTGACTCGATAAGTAAATATCTCACCATTCACATCATGTGCCCCCTGCCAGAATGCTTGAACTCAAAATGAAGGGCTTTGCTGATTCCACAAAGTTCTGGGAAGATTTGAATATGATGAAACAAATCTTCTGGTTCAGAAAGACACCCATCTAAGGTATGTATAGGGATATACTCATAGGGAGTGTAATATACATATGGAGTGGTAATATGTTATTGCCGGATAAGGTAATTAGCTCCAACACAATTGAATCCTACCTGCTTTAAAATCAAACTAAATGTAAATAATTTTGCTCTTGACAAACCTACCATTTGGCAAACTGCCATGACTCTGTTTTGGTAAGGCTCAATTATTGAATTTGCCTAGAGATATGTTTGTTTTCCTGGACATTCTGTATTTCCTCTATCCTAGAGTATGTTTCTGAACACTGGAAGGAGGATGAGTTTTTTGGGTACCAGTTTCTGAATGGAACCAACCCCAATGTGATTCAGCTCTGCACAACGCTTCCCCATAACTTTGCTGTCACAGACCAGATGGTTCAGCCATTCCTAGAGAGAGGGAGTTCATTGGCATCAGAGATGAGTGTATGTAAAATAAGTTGGTAAAAAAAAATCAGTTTTGTACCAGCAACCACTCTTTTGGGAAGGCTTCCACCAGATTTTGGAATGTGTCTGTGGGAATTTGCGCACATTCAACCAAAAGAGCCTTTGTGAGGTCCGGCACTGATGTTGGACAAGAAGGACTGGCTCACAATTTCCCGTCTAATTCATCGCAAAGATGTGTTCAATGGGTTGAGGTCCAGTCTTTGTGCAGGCCATTCGAGGTACTCCACACCAAATTCGTCATATCATGACTTTATGGAACCCGGGCACAGTCATCCTGGAACAGGAAATGACCTTCCCAAACTTGCCACAAAGTTGTAAATACCCAGTTGTCTAAAATGTCTTTGTATCCTGTAACATTAAGATGACCCTCACTAGAAAAAGGGGCCTAACCCAAACCCTGAAAAACAGCCCCAGACCATTATCCCTCCTCCACCATTACTAGGGATGTCCACATACTTTTGTCCATATAGTATATGTGCTCTAACATGTATTGTAGTGGCAGTGAGAATGCTAGCCAGAGTTCTTATTATTATATTATTATATTATGATATTGGCATCCCAGCATGCTTTGCTGCTGTTAATTCGGTTGATGTTTTTAACTGTTTAGAAGATGGTTGAGAATTGTGTTTTGCCCAGGTTCATTGCTGTGTGCTGTGTTGTCTATAATTATTGTGTGTGGCTATGGATATGTGGTTTGTGTGCAAACCATAAGTGGGAAGACTGTTCGGTTTCATGTGGTCTGCTTGGGTTGCTCTGCATGTATTATGGTCTTGTCAAAGATTCTTACAGTAAAGCGCTAGATCTTGTGTCTCATGTTTTCATTCAAACCAGGCAGTTGCTACAATATATTTGTGTTTCAGCAAAGGAGGGAGCTAGTTTGATATGCAAACAATACAGTCATCACTCACTAATTAGTTCTGAAATTGAATTAATTGTTTTATATGTTTTGGTACTTCGAAGCCTGCGGTTGCACTATATTGTTAATTTTTTATTAGACCTTAAGTCCAAAATAAATTAAACATGCAAATTATTAATAACAATTACATTCAACAGTAACATGATCATTTAGAGTTGCTTGAAATTGTCTTATTGAAATCAAGACATCTAGCTTAAAATTTTCCTGGAAACCATTCCATGAATGATCAGAATTGTATTGGAAAGCAACCTTCCCTAGTTCTGAATGAGCCCAAGGAATCTCCAAGAATAACCTGTGGAGCGAGTTAGATAGCCGCCAGATTTCCAATTAAGTTTAGTGGTAAGATAGCTGGGAAGTTTGTATATTAGAGCCTTTATTAATAATTATCAGCCAATGTCTGGTCCTCCTAGAAGTCAAAGAGTCCCAGCCCAATTGTGTGTAGAAGAGACAATGGTGTGTGTTAAAATTGGAACCTGTGATAAACCTCAAGGCAACATAATAAATGCATCAGGATCTGTATGGGTTCTTTCAAGTAGAGAACCGGCTGCAATAAAGTGACAATTAAATGTTTGCATAATTGCACTTTTTTCAGTAATTGGGCCAGAGTACAAAAATATTTGTTGAGGTAATGGGTTGAAGTAGTATTCTTTAAGGTTTTAACTAATTTCCAAAATGTTGCCGGATTTCCATGACAATCTGATAGAACAAGCCTAATGCAAAGGTTACTCAGTTGTCTAAATGTCTACCAGTCAGTAGTTGATGCTGTTTTCCTAGCTTTCTTCCATGCCACATTCTGTTTATGCTTAACATCAGAGATATCATGATTGAACCAGGGATTAGATCTATTCTTAACTCTGATTCTTATATAACGAGCATGGGAATCAGCATTTGAGTTAAAAACCAAGGTGAATTCATCTAGCATTAAATGTACCTCTTGGTTCATTTAGGTGTATGTATGTTAATTGGATGTCCTTCTGCTTAGTTGACAATTTGTGAATAGCAGGAGCTACTTGAATTAAATTGACTGTAGACAACTAATGTAATAATGCGGTTTTGCTATTGTCCTGCTTCAAGAAAGGAAACATATTTATTTGTGACTACAAAAGACTTGAGGGTTTGCCAACCCGGATGGTTGATGGCAAACCACTGCCCCTCACTCCTGCCCTCTGCCTTTTCTATAAGAACCCAGAGGACAAACTGCTGCCGATCGCCATCCAGGTACACACGCCTTCACTAAAGGCAGAATTAGGTGACTTAAACATTAGATAGACTTAGACAACTCTCCTTGGCTCATTAGTACCATTCTACAGTAACTGATACTAAACTGAATGCTGTAATGGAAAAATAAAATGAATTTAAAAAAACAACATTTAAAATTATGTCTATAACAAAAACATACTAAAAGCTTAGTTACATTTGGTTGATTTATCTGTCCTCAGCTAGGCCAGCAGCCCTCAGATCAAAATCCCATATTTCTGCCTAGCGACTCAGAGTATGACTGGGTGCTAGCCAAGATGTTTGTAAGGAATGCAGACTTCACTGAACACCAGAATAGCTACCATCTCCTGGGCACTCATTTCCTGGCCGAGGTCTTTGCTGTGGCAACTCTCCGGAACCTTCCTTCCATGCACCCACTCTACAAGGTATGACAGCCTGACTGACTGATGACCCACCAATCAAATAACTATAACAAACTGCCTTTTTTGACTTAAAAATGCTGTGATAGATAAACATCAATTGGTTAATAAAACAACTCTTTCCCTCTCATCCTTCTAATTCTAGTTGTTGATTACACACTTCCGTTTCACTTTGGCGGTAAACACTGTTATTCTTAAACCGCATTTTGGAACCGGAGATGACTTAAACAATGTATGGATCCTCAATTACAGTAAAGTACACACACAAACACATTGAAGCTAACCTAATAGAAAATGCTACACCACAGGTGTCAACCCAATTCCATAGAGGGCCTAGTTTCCGCAGGTTTTCCCTTTTACCTCTTAGTTGTTTGATTAATTAGGACACTAATTGGTTAGGATCTCCCCACAATCAATCACTGTAGTAGGTCTTAATTGGGCACCAATTTAACATATAAAAACAAAAAGCAGCATACAATAATCTATCTGTTCAATCGGTTTGACACCTGTTTGCTACACTACGCAGTAGATGGCAAATAATTGAAGTTTCCAACACACATACAGGTCCTTCTCAAGAAAATAGTTCATTATTTTCCATAATGTAATGATAAAAATTAAACTTTCATATATTTTAGATTATTTGCACACCAACTGAAATATTTCAGGTCATTTATCGTTTTAATACTGATGATTTTGGCATACAGCTCATGAAAACCCAAAATTCTCAAAGAATTAGCATATCATGAAAAGGGTCTCTAAACGAGCTATTAACCTAATCATCTGAATCAACTAATTAACTCTAAACACCTGCAAAAGATTCCTGAGGCATTTAAAAACTCCCAGCCTGTTTCATTACTCAAAACCGCAATCATGGGTAAGACTGCCGACCTGACTGCTGTCCAGAAGGCCGTCATTGACACCCTCAAGCAAGAGGGTAAGACACAGAAAGAAATTTCTGAACAAATAGGCTGTTCCCAGAGTGCTGTATCAAGGCACCTCAGTGGGAAGTCTGTGGGAAGGAAAAAGTGTGGCAAAAAACGCTGCACAACAACAAGAGGTGAATGGACCCTGAGGAAAATTGTGGAGAAGGACCGATTCCAGACCTTGGATGACCTGCGGAAGCAGTGGATTGAGTCTGGAGTACAAACATGCAGAGCCACTGTGCACAGGCGTGTGCAGGAAATGGGCTACAGGTGCCGCATTCCCCAGGTCAAGCCACTTCTGAACCAGAAACAGCGGCAGAATTGCCTGACCTGGGCTACAGAGAAGCAGCACAACAAAACAACAACAAATTTTGCATGTCATTCGGAAATCAAGGTGCCAGAGTCTGGAGGAAGACTGGGGAGAAGGAAATGCCAAAATGGCTGAAGTCCAGTGTCAAGTACCCACAGTCAGTGATGGTCTGGGGTGCCATGTCAGCTGCTGGTGTTGGTCCACTGTGTTTTATCAAGGGCAGGGTCAATGCAGCTAGCTATCAGGAGATTTTGGAGCATTTCATGCTTCCATCTGCTGAAAAGCTTCATGGAGATGAAGATTTCATTTTTCAACATGACCTGGCACCTG
>JACXGM010035691.1:0-11595 GCA_016801145.1 Umbra pygmaea | reverse complement strand
TCAGGGTGACGACTAGGCAGGACGAGCCTGTTCTGAAGACTCCCGTTCATTTTGAATGCATGACAGTGCAATTCATTTTATACCAGCAGGCCTAAGAACCACACAATAAACAAAGTATGGAGCTTCAATATTGAAGAAACGCCGGCTCTATTCATTCCAAAAGTCCACCGCACAACAGTGCAACATGCATGTTCACATTGTTTATTGCTAAGGCGCACTGATTGGTCGAATAAGTATACCTGATGTATAGAGGGTATACATCCAGTAGTGCCTGATGGGAGTTTTTTATGACCTGACGAAGATCCTTGCAGGATCGAAACGTTGTCTGTCTGTGCGTTGTTTATTAAAATTCTGAGTTGCGGACATTTGTTCTCTTTAAATATTCTGATTTTTCTGTCCTGCACCAACACAAGTGGATGTGCGATATTCTTTATATCTATCACATTTTTTATTGTCCATAACAACCCCAAGACTTGCGTGCTTTCCTTGCACATTAGATAGCCTATCTAATCAATGAGCAAAGTGTTCCGACTATTTTTCTTACCTTTTTTTTGGCTGTGAGTGTTATTGAGCTTGTAGAAGTTTAGCCCTTGCGTTCTTAGTATAGAACGAGACACGACATGGGAGATTAATCATCCGTGAATTTGCATAATCGGTAAACATTCTACTTTCTTATTGCACACTGGAGAGGAAAAAATGCTTGTAGGCTACCATAGGCTACTTGATTTAAACTTTTTGTTACCTTTAGTGAACTTGACTATTTCAAAGTGTGCTCGATTTTTTTCGGATGTAGGTAACAATATTTAACAATTTATATATTTTCATATTTAATTAAAATAGTATTTTTTGTCAAGTCATCCGCCCCATCTGTGGTTGATATAACCACAAACCGCGCATCTCTACTGCACACTGTGCCCCCTTAAAAAAAATAGGTGCATGACGCCCCTGCCCTGGACCACACTAGGCCACAGACAAAATACAAGAACAATTAATACACTATGATATCTCAGGAAAATGCTTTGGTTCTTTATGACTTATTAAACAGGTTCTGAGAAAAATTGGGCTTCATGCCTATAACTATTCCCTGATATATGCATGTAGAATGAAATATCACTATGCCAAACCTGAGGAGCTGACCAAAATCAAAAACATGGCGGATAATTCCTCTCACTTCACATCTTAACACCAAGTTTCCAAATAAGATTATCCATCAAATAAAAACAATTTTTTACATTCACTTACCACAAAATCATTGTCGCCAGTGTAGACATGCTTACCAGCCTCACAATTTAAGTAATATAATTTATTTTGCAAAAAAGCAATAGGTACTGCAGTATGTCACCATATTGGCTTGTTAGCCTACTTGTCTAGGAGATGGAGTCAATAAGAGAGCAAAAACTTCGAAGTTTTCGATTATACACTTCAAGTTGGCATAAACAGGATACCGAATCAAATGTGTTCATAATTTTTTTATTAAATATCTATTTACAAAACATGAACAATCGTTGCTGCCTGCGTCTCCTCAACCATTCTCTGGTCCATATATTGCGCTTTCCTCCCTCTTGATTTTTATCACACAAATGACTGCACAAACAACTTGTATAAAAGCTGCTGGTATCTTTCAGCCTCAATTCCAGACAAAGTCATATGAAATAAAGTGTATTTGCTTTTTTCCGTGCAACTTTTGCCATTGATCCCCCTAAGTCATAAAATATGTACCTATAGCCTGCGCTCCGTTGTGGTGGTTGTGAGAACTGCTACATTAAATCGACAATTTGCAGGAATGTTGCGTAATGATGTGAACAGTACAGCGATTTTTGTGGTTGGAAGTTTGTGTAGTGAACAGTATAGTATGCTTTGGCTTTAGTCGTGTCATGGAATGTAAAGATATAAAATGTAGGTGAAAATCTGAGACATTTGAAGTTGCTTGCAACACGGAACTGAAAAATCATCACTCAGATAGAGAAGTTACCATATAATCCAGGAGAACCTTGCAGGGAATCAGGGGGACGTGGAGGCATACAGTCAAAATGACAAAATAATTCATCTTTTGTATTATTTACCAAATGTTGCTCCTGCTCCTTCGCTCATGGACAACTCCTACTCACGCTCTCCTTCCTCTGCAGGAGGCAAGATTCGGAATGATTCAGATTTCTCTTGGCACGGCTAAAATAAGTATTACAACCTTCAGAGACGTTGCTCACGTCACATCTACATCGTCACGTTCAGCTTGAGGCTGCGCAGTATGCTCAGTTACCACCGAAAAAGTGCTTCTAATTGGCTTCACTTGCTATCCATACACTGAAAAAATTATGACAAGTGGTTGTTTATCCAAAGCAATTATTCTCATTCCATTCTGTTAAAATAATATGAGTTCATTGTAGAACCTATCATTTTTAATTCAGACGAAATTAAAATTGCCTGGGAAGTGCAAACCTAAAGATTTCATCTTGACTCAAAGCATATTTTGTATGTTACGCCATATTTGCTTGTGTTGACATTTCCCAGCATGCTTTTCAGCACTTCCTCTTTTTAAAAATTGTTTGTTGTAATATATGTTCTGCTTTATGCATTCATGTTTCAATTACTTTGTTTAATAAATTAAATAATACCTATAATATTTACTTTTCAAACCT
This sequence comes from Umbra pygmaea, assembly GCA_016801145.1. Taxonomy (NCBI): domain Eukaryota; kingdom Metazoa; phylum Chordata; class Actinopteri; order Esociformes; family Umbridae; genus Umbra; species Umbra pygmaea. Next base: position 8,959 of record JACXGM010035691.1, on the reverse strand, counting down.
AATACGAATGTAAGTGGTTTAATTTATTGCAACCATTACTGAGAAGAGTGTTCCTGTCTATGTAGTTACACTGCGCAAATAGCTAATCTTGTAAAAAACAAATTCACCATTGCCGTTCTTACCATTGCAAGTTGTGGGTTATAAAATATTACAGCTGCTAGATGTTCTACCAGTTGGATATATCTTTCTAATTAGTAAAAAATACAATCTTGAAATGACTGTCAAGAGTGGTATCAAAACTGTAAACACTCAAAAATTGGTAGCTGCCACATTTATTTAGGAAAGCATGCTGGGAGATATGCAAATTGATGCTTTACATTGTCTCAACTTAAATGTAATGATTGGCTATGATGATCAACTTAAAAAATACATGTTGAACCAAACTGATTTACATTTATTGGGACAACCTAAAAAATCATGGGTTCAACAAATGTATTTATTTTACGTTGGGTAAGCATACAAAATATATGTGTGATTTATTACAATTTTTTTTAAGTTGGATCAATGAAATATTTTTTTCAGTGTAGGAATGAATGGTGTCTGTTGGTATATTCATACTGTCACTGTTTAAAGTCATCAACCAGCTACTATAGCTAGGTAAGTGTTTCCTCCTACATTGTTTTGTAGAAGTCATGCATCTCACAGGTTGAGACTGCATCAACTTAAAAGTATAAAATCGTAAACAATATCATTTGAAATAGACTTGTAATCGTGTAACATTTTATTTAACCTGAAAATAAAGATACACATGTTTTTAGACTGTTTATAAACAATGTAAATGATTACCTTAACAGGAACTACTTTTTTATGTGGCTTCTCACCCGCTGAGGTGTGCTGTTATTCCCTGGCAATGCACAGTTTGTCGTGTGTTAATGCTAACATACAATACATTGGCACCAAATAGTTTTCAATGTTGATGTACTTGGTATTTGTTGTTCATTTTATAGGTCCATTACTTCCATGGCGTATTTTGTTCAGTGCTGTTGGTGCATGACAACATAAATGCAAGGGCTTTCCCAGGTCAGTGGAGACTAAAAATAAGCAGACTTGAAAACTACACCGTCTTCTAAATAATATGCCTGTTGGATAACATTTTGTCCTACTTGAAAAAAAATACCTAACCCATGGACATATAATAAGGATTGTGACACAACCCTTTTGGTGGCAGACATTACATAATCAAGAAACTCAGAAGAGCGCTGTTAGATAAAACGTGTTCTTTTCAGAAACCCCTAACACAGTACCATTGTCTGTCAGTGAAGGAACACCTTTCCCCTAGAGAGAATCAGCCTTCTTTTGTCAAGATGAAATATTAAGGCAGAGAAGCTGGCTAATTCAAACCAGCATGATATTTCAGGTACAGTACTGTAGGTTACCATGACACTAATTATGTGTGTGAATTAGAAGGAAGAGGCGAGAGAGACACAGAAAAAGGTAGAGGCAGACATTCTAATACTTTCTTTGTTAACCATTAAATATTTAAACTTGTCTAATTAAATTCTATTTATGGCAGCTGTTAGAGAATGATGCACTTGCCCCATGATATTTACAGCCAATAAAAGGGCTTGAGACATGTTGCCTTGTTGCCTCTGTTGATTCTACAGAAAAGTAGTGAAATAAGTACTGTACTGTATGTCTCAAACGTTTTAAAATACATATATAAAACATGGCATTAGTAAGTTAACATCCAACCACAAACCAGTTTACATTTAGTTATTGACTCATTTGAGATACTGTACATCTCAACGACATACAGAATGTTCCAGTATACTGTATGGACAAGCCTACAACTTTCACTTACATTAATTATGTATTTTCTTTTAAGTGGTCGGAAAAAGATGCATATGGGTTTACTGGTATCCTTGATGATACACAGGACAACAAGTTCTGATGTTGTACATTTTATACACTGTAACTGAGTGCTGTTGAGCAAAAAAAAAATCTGATATTCCCAAAATATATATTTTATAGGCCCCCCAAACATTGCAAACATTCACCAAAACATTCTTACTAAAATTACATAAATATGTGAATAGGATGGATGTTTTATACTATGTCATTAACATAAGACACATGAATGTTTTGCCAAATGGCCCATCACTATGTGTTCAAATGTGAATGTGTTCAGTTGGAAAGGGACAATAGCCGCTTTCCGACCGCAGGGATTTTTGCAGTTCCTAGAACATAACGTTCCTATAACCATTTTTTTCTCGTGTTCCGATAGAAGAAATTGCGGGATTATTTAGTTCCTCGCACTGCCGTTCCTATAACCTTTTTAGCTCCTACTCCAGAGCAGGGTTTTTCCATTCTCCCTTTTCCAGGTCCACGTTGATTGGTCCAACTTATAAATTACGCCGGTCGCTTCGTTTGTCTGTTGCGTATAATACTACATATTATGCTGAAGCCTTCGTCTCCAGCCTAGTTTTTAAACGCTGCGGTTCGAACTCCGTTATTAGGACATTATCAACACAACATTATTTTTATAAAATTGCATTGGATTTCGTTTTCAGCATCGTAATCTCAACAAACAAACAGCAAGCCGCGGAAGGAACCCAGCAATACTTGGGCTGAAAACAACCAGATCATCCGCATTAGATGATTTACACACTTAACTCCAATCATACACCCAGTGTTACAACATTTCACAGTTTAATGTTTGTATGTGGCGCTACACTAAAGTCTAGTGACAACGCTATAAAAGCCTATTGCTTGCGTCACTCCCTTATCCCTTCTACCAGTTCCTATGGCCACTTGACCAGTGCGAATGCAAATGGCAAAACCTGTTTTTGGGGAGAGTAGTTAGTAGAACTGTTTAGAAGTGGACTGTTCCTATAACTACGTTCCTGTAACTACTTGGTCAGAAAGCGGCTAATGTGTGTTTAAAAATGTCAACAAGTTTAAGGCTTCATTGGTTCTATAAAAAGCAGATGTTTTGGCTAGTGTAGCAAACTACTTCTGTCTTGGCTACAAGACAGAAGTCTGTTTAATTAAGTAGCTCACTATAAAATGAGGAGAATGTACAATGAATAATTTACTACAATAATTATACAATAAAACAAATGGGCGAAATTAATGGAAATATAATGGAAATAACAATGTACAGTAGAGCAGTCTGAACAAATGAATGCACGATACCAGACCCACTGGTATCAGCCTATTTATAATTAACTTATATTCAACAGTTTTACACATAATTTGTGAAAAAAACGTAGAAATTAGCATATTGTGATTGAAGTTCATTATTTTCCATAATGTAATGATAAAAATTTAACTTTCATATATTTTAGATTAATTGCACACCAACTTAAATATTTCAGGTCATTTATTGTTTTAATACTGATGATTTTGGCATACAGCTCATGAAAACCCAAAGAATTAGCATATCATGAAAAGGGTCTCTAAACGAGCTATTAACCTAATCATCTGAATCAACTAATTAACTCTAAACACCTGCAAAAGATTCCTGAGGCTTTTAAAAACTCCCAGCCTGTTTCATTATTCAAAACCGCAATCATGGGTAAGACTGCCGACCAGAAAGCCATCATTGACACTCTCAAGCAAGAGGGTAAGACACAGAAAGACATTTCTGAACAAATAGGCTGTTCCCAGAGTGCTGTATCAAGGCACCTCAATGGGATGTCTGTGGGATGGAAAAAGTGTGGCAAAAAACGCTGCACAATGACAAGAGGTGACCCGACCCTGAGGAAGATTGTGGAGAAGGACCGATTCCAGACCTTGGATGACCTGCGGAAGCAGTGGAAGCGTTTCTTCCCCCAGGCCATTTGGCTGCTCAACATGGAACACAGACACTGATCGCAAATCGTCTGTTGAGCACTAACACTCTCTGGTCACTTTATGTTCTCTACATCTGATGTAGCAGAATTCAAATGCACCTTTAAAAGCAATTTTCCATGCCAAATCTATAATATTTACTACTTCTACTGTTGTACATTTTCCAGATCACTGCTCAGTACATAGCGTTTTATTATTATTATCACTATTGTCATTATTATTTTAAACATTATTTATATTGTTGTAATTCTTTTTTAAGCCCACTGCATAGATGCGCCGTGCCATGTCAAAAAAATTTCTCAGCATAGGATGATGTATGTTATTCGATGCATATGATAAATAAACAACTTTGACTTTGACTTGAAATGTACATTGCGCTTAACTGGAATGCACATTATATGAAAGGCACCTATAGGAGATTATACACACGTAATATTCCTCCGGCCTTTATTTAAGACCAGCCTTTATTTGTCCGTGTTGACCATCGTGCAGTGCTGATTGTGTTTATTGATTTTTTTACAGTGATTCCGGAGTACAGGGCAACGCACCACAGACATCTGCAAAATTACCCGAATTCAGACAGAATGCCGCTAGTTACCTACAGCTCTGCCGACAGACACTTCGCCGTGCTGTAGGATTTTGGGCTCTGTTTCCTGAGCTTCCCATTTGTTGTGTAGGCAGATCTCCTATGCTTTGTACATAGTTGTGTTTGCGTTTGTGATAATAAAGCTCTTTGAATAAACTTAATAATTTTCCTTTCCTCAATATATTCATTCATGTCCTTGATGGTAATAATGGTATAGTCCATAGGATAACGATGACATAGGCTATATATATATACACAACATAATAGCATTAGGGCCCTCCGCGAGCTCTCCACATACGTCATGGTTAGTTTCTGTCAATATGTGGCACAGACGAATGCAAAGTTCAAAGGCTGTAAATTGTTGTTAACTGCCAAAAATGTGGGAGATTTCCGGGTGTTTACGGGGACGAAAATCCCACTTTTCATGCAGTGAGGGGTTCCCTCAGCTTAGCATCTCTTTCACATCCTGTACCTGCACAGTCAGTGGTTGGGATCTGGGAGCTGGTTGAGGCTGAGGTCGTGTGACAGTAGACTGCTGGCATGGGATCTCAAAGCATGCAAAGAAGGTATTCAGCTCTTCCGCCAGTGTGATGCTTGAGTCCACAGCTGCACTGGTCTGTCCCCTGAAGTTGGTAAGCTGCTGGATGCCCTGCCATACCTGCCGAGGGTTGTATTTGAGAGGTGGCTTTCTATTTTCCTCCAATAGTCGGCCTTAGCTTTCCTTATACCTCTCTTTAATTCAGCTCTGGCAGCACTGTAGAGTACCTAATTTCCTGACTTGAAGGCGATATTGCGATTTTTGAGTAGTGTCTTGACACGGCTGGTCATCCAGGGTTTCTGATTGGGCAATATCCGGATGTGTTTGTCCACCATGACATTTCCTGTGCAGTACTTGCTGTATGATAGTACAGCCTCTGTATATACCGCCAGGTCCTGATGTTCAAAAACACTCCAATCAGTGTGTGTGAAACAATCCCTTAATTGAGGGAGTGCATCCTCTGGCCAGGTGGTGATCGTCTTTGTCAGTGGGGTTGTGCTTCTTATGAGAGGTTTGTATGCAGGGGTGAGAAGCAAAGAGAGGTGATCTGAGTGGCCTAAGTGTGGAAGTTGTGTGGCTTTGTATACATGTTTGTGTAAACATGGTCTAAAGTGTTTTTCCCTCTGGTCGGGCACTTAACATGCTGATAAAATTTAGGCAAGATAGACTTCAAGTTTGCCTGATTAAAATCACCCGCAATAAAATGTACGCCATCGGGGTGAGATTTCTGCAGATTGTTAATACTGTTTGACAACAGCGAGAGAACTATAATGTTTGCATCCGGTGGTATGTACACTGCCGTGATAAGCACTACGGTTAGCTCTCTGGGCAGGAAAAAAGGACGGCATTTTACAGAAAAAGACTAGAGGTCTGGTGAACAACTTTCATGTATGGCTAAGTTATCTCTGGACCATTTGTCATGCACATAAATACACAGATCACCCCCTCTGTTCTTACCGGAGACTTTTTGGGGCATAACGGTACATAGTGCAGCCTGCAAGTTGCACGGCTGAGTCAGGAATCTGCGGGTGAAGCCAGGTCTCTGATATTATTGCAACGCAGCAGTTGCGGACGTAGCAGTTTCCTTCGGTGAGTAGATTTAAATCTTCCATTTTTTTATGGGAAGGATCAGCTTAAGTATTCGACATAGGTATTGTCTTTGTTCTAAAATATGCATCATTTCCAATCCCACATATTTTTTATTATTATTGCTGTCTATATTTTACCCCCATCCTAACCTGACCAATTAATATTAATTGTCTGACTATTACATTTTAAGTCTCCAAGTATTGCTATTTGTAATGTTAATTCAATATAAATATAGCATTTATTCATCCATTCTTTTACCTGTGACCAAAAGCATGCTACATATGGACAGTACCAAAAAAGATGATCTATAGATTCAGCCTCCTCAGAGCAAAATCTGCAGAGTTGGGAAGATTGAATTCCCCACTTGTGTAGATTTCTATTTGTTGACAGTATTTTATATAATAATTTGAATTGAAATATTCTAATTTTTGAGTCTGGTGTTGTCTTGCGTATTAACCCAAAAGCGTTATGCCACGGGATTGGAACATCAAAAATTTCTTCCCAGCTTTTTTGTAATTTATACGGAACAGCAACCAATTTTTTTGTTCTTAGATGGAATTGGTATATTTCTTTGTTTATCCGTATTTTCTTCATCCATGTGAGATATTTGATACATGGTTGACAGACAAGATCAGACTTTTTCCCCTCTTGTACTTTCTTCTTCCAAGTATATGGTATTGCTGCAGTTAGTTGGTTGTATTTTTGTAGGGAGCAAACATTTCCATATGTTTTTGTTAACTGTATGTAAGGCATCATTCCACCGGCTTCATTTATTTATATTTATGTCATTTTCAAACATTATTCCTTTTCCAAACATCTTGTCAAAGTATACAGGCTTTTTATCAACTAGTATATGTGAATTTAGCCACATAAATTGTTGTAAAATTTGGTCCCTATTTTCAGGTGGATAAAATTGAAATTGCAACCAACTTTTCATGGCTTGTTTAAAAAATAATCTTAGAAATGTTTTCCAATATCTGAAAATGGTCAGTTGTAATTTGTAAAAATGGAAAGTCAAAAAATCTTCCATTTTGTTGACCAGGGATCTTGCATTGGTGAAGAACATACTCGGTAGTGGAGGTTTGTGGGGATCTTTCCTTAGTCTCGCTAGGATGCCGGACCGGCATCTCTGCTTTTGCTTCCTCTCCGTTCGCCATCTTCATCGTCTGCCAGCACTGACAAAAAAACCACAGCGCACCCACTGGTCTAGCTATCCTAATTGGGGTGTTAAAGGAGCGGTGAAACTCAACTGTAATTTCCAGCTGTAAGTTGAGTCCTATGTCTATTAACATTTGCCGACTGTAACAGTGTGTGAAGGAGCACAGAAAACATAGAAATAACAGTAGGGTTGAAGACCTGCAAGCCGCTGCGTCTGGACGCGCCGCCATGAGACCCCCTAGAGACTAAAGAGACTAAATAGGCATCTTGATTACTCATTACGCACAGGCGTGGGTATTTACCCAATGCACCATTCATGCGCAATGAGAAACCAAGTGCCTACCACTCTCCCAGCGCCCAGAGGTTGGCGTATTAACAAAAACATACACTCTACAAAAACACATGAAACCATAAATATATATATCCTGCCACGATACATAAAACATCCATACTGTTAGTGACAGTCATTTAGCATAAATTCATGTCCGTACTTCCTTGGTGAATGCAAGTACTTGTTTATATGGTTTTATCCTGACTGAGAAATGCAATTCATTCACGTAGTGAAATGGGTTAATGAGTCGCCAAAATGCAAAAGGTCACAGCATCAAATCTCTTCTCTACCAGTGGAAATAAATATTTTTGAACAGAGACGATACATTTTTTTCTATATAAAAACATGGGTGCAGCCAAATTCCCAAAAGGGATTGTATACAATAACATCAGAATATGTGTCCAACTTGAATAGTTTATACTACTCGTATGTTTTTTTCTTCAAAAATATCTCCAACCTCAGTGGGTTTAGTGGCTGTCTAATCAATTACTCTATATGCTTACTGATTAAATCTTTATTTAGACAGTTTAGGAAGGTGCTAAAAGCTTTGTTCACATTCCGACAGATACATAATACTGTAGCCAGGATTAACAAATTCTAAAGAATATGTTTTGTTCCTGCAAAAATAAGACAGACATACTGTCACACTGTATGGTGTGGTGAAGGAGGGAGACCGAAGGCAGTAGATGGTGGTTTGCAGTATTCAATGTACAATCCGAAAACATACATGAAATGACGGAGCAAGTGCACAACGGATATACTTATATATCTTCACATGCTCTCAACATTGGCACGGACACTGAACAGCTAACATACAAGTAAAGAGTGTACGCATTAACTTCCAAACTCCAGCGACTCACTTTTCACAACTCACATGACATAGTAGCTCCCGGATAGCCTTCCAATACAGAATACACCCGTAACTTAAATCATCAATGACCGACACCTCTCCCTAGCTTGGCCAGCCTTTATATAATGAACAACTTAACAGACTAATAAATCAGCTGAGCGTAATCATACTCATTAGAACTATAAGACACACCCTACCCCAACCTAGCAACTATTCTAGCAATGGCCAAGCTAAAGAGAGATGTAGCAAGAACTTGAAGGGACAGTACACAATTTCAACACAAATAAACAAAAAAATTAAATAAAATTATTGAAATTAATACATGTCTCAGTTGTGATGTTAACGCCAGCCCTCACTGGGCTGATTTTGGCACGTGACGTCCGAGCGCTCGCTGTTATCTAGTTTTAACGCGAGATTGTGCGTCACTGTCTCCATTGTTTACATAGGGAGAGTTTGTGGGAAAAAGAAATAATTAAACAGAGTCTGTGCAATGGCGGACGTAGCCAAAATATTGCTGCTAATAACTTTGCTAACTGGGCTAATAACAGGTATACCGGTACATGCACAGTTATTGCATTACATTGCTGAACAGAGGCGTCAAAATGCAATTACTAC
>JACXGM010035690.1:0-11595 GCA_016801145.1 Umbra pygmaea | reverse complement strand
GTTTGACCCCCTTTCGCCTTCAGAACTGCCTTAATTCTACGTGGCATTGATTCAACAAGGTGCTGAAAGCATTCTTTAGAAATGTTGGCCCATATTGAAAGGATAGCATCTTGCAGTTGATGGAGATTTGTGGGATGCACATCCAGGGCACGAAGCTCCCGTTCCACCACATCCCAAAGATGCTCTATTGGGTTGAGATCTGGTGACTGTGGGGGCCATTTTTCTACAGTGAACTTATTGTCATGTTCAAGAAACCAATTTGAAATTATTAGAGCTTTGTGACATGGTGCATTATCCTGCTGGAAGTAGCCATCAGAGGGTTGGTGCCATGGTGGCCATAAAGGGATGGACAAGGTCAGAAACAATGCTCAAGTAGGCTGTGGCATTTAAATAATGCCCAATTGGCACTAAGGGGCCTAAAGTGTGCCAAGAAAACATCCCCCAAACCATTACACCACCACCACCAGCCTGCACAGTAGTAACAAGGCATGATGGATCCATGTTCTCATTTTGTTTACGCCAAATTCTGACTCTACCATCTGAATGTCTCAACAGAAATCGAGACTCATCAGACCAGGCAACATTTTTCCAGTCTTCAACTGTCCAATTTTGGTGTGCTCTTGCAAATTGTAGCCTCTTTTTCCTATTTGTAGTGGAGATGAGTGGTACCCGGTGGGGTCTTCTGCTGTTGTAGCCCGTCCGCCTCAAGGTTGTGCATGTTGTGGCTTCACAAATGCTTTGCTGCATACCTCGGTTGTAACGAGTGGTTATTTCAATCAAAGTTGCCCTTCTATCGGCTTGAAGCAGTCGGCCCATTCTCCTCTGACCTCTAGCAACAACAAGGCATTTTCGCCCACAGGACTGCCGCATTCTGGATGATTTTACCTTTTCACACCATTCTTTGTAAACCCTAGAAATGGTTTTGCGTGAAAATCCCAGTAACTGAGCAGATTGTGAAATACTCAGATTGGCCCGTCTGGCACCAAAAACCATGCCACGCTCAAAATTTCTTAAATCACCTTTCTTTCCCATTCTGACATTCAGTTTAGAGTTCAGGAGATTGTCTTGACCAGGACCACACCACTAAATCGTTGAAGCAACTGGCATGTGATTGTTTGAGTAGATCATTGCATTAAGGAGAAAATGAACAGGTGTTCCTAATAATCCTTTAGGTGAGTGTAAATATAATCAAGCACTTCCCCTATAACATTTCTGGTGGATTTTCCCATTACAGGGGAGATGGTGACTATCCGTGCAAACATCGAAAACAACTGCTCCCGTGACCTTAAAACCAAATTTGCTCTAAAGCAGAAAATTACTTTTAGAGCTTCTGGCAACACATCTATAAATGAGAAAACAGTCTGCAAAATGGTCCAGGAACCGGTCCCATCCAAAACCCGACAAAGTGTTGCTGGGAAATTTGTCATACCTCCTGATCAGGGTTTGTCCATCCTGAACTGTAACAACATTAGTGTGGAATATATTCTAAAGGTACATAAATATTGGGCAATAACCTCCCATTCTAATCATTAACAGTACAGTATCATGAAAAAGTGTTTGCTCCTGTCTGATTTCTTTGCATAATGTTCACATTGAACTTGGTCAGATGTTTGAATAACTTGCTATACAATCTGGCCTGGTATGGGACAGCCCTGCTTAATAAAAAACAGACAAAAATTGGCTCATATCATCAGATTGAAGGCAGTACACTGGATCCACAGCTACATCATACCACAATCAAATGAAATTACTGAACACCTCCAGAAAATAAGTTGTATATCCTTGTCAGTCTGGAAAGGGTTACAATTCCGTTTCTGATGCTCTGTTTCTCCAGCAAACCACCATCAAGGTCATATTGTCCAAATGGAGAACGTTTGGGACTGAACTGAATCTACACAGGAATGGCCATCTTGCCAAAATTCCTCCAGGAGAAATGTAACAGGAACGAACAAAGAATCCTAGAATGCCATCCATGGATCTGCAGGCATCTCTTCCCTCAGCTAAGACTGGTGTTCTTGGCTCCATCAGAAAAAAATGACTAAAATGTAATTCATTGAAGAGTAGGAAGGGGTAAACCACTGCTCACTAAGTGGACCCTGTTATGTGTAGCGAAAAGCAAACTGTGTACAGTCAACCCGAATTGCAAATCAACTATCAGCTGTTTGCAATGAACAAATCAAACAAAAGCAATTGAAATAGCTAGACACAGTAAACGTTTCAAGTGGTTTCCCCAAATGCAACTGCAAATGCAACTGATAATGACTTTATTGTCTCAACCCCATCATGGCAAGCATTTTTAGTACTTAGTAGAGCACCATTTTGCTGTTATGACCTGCTCCATATGAGATGCACAGCCAGACACCAGCCTCTGATATTGTTCCTGAGGAATCTTAGCCCATCCCTCATGAGCAATGGCCTCCATATTTTTATTAGAATTATCTATATTATTTTCAGCAAGTTGTCAGCCTCTTACAAGTCTGGCAGCTCGTATACAATTTGCGGATTGGCGGATATGCAGCAGTCTTCATTATTATACAAAAACATTGACCTGACAATACATTGGGCAAGCCAAAACGAAAGACAAACTTGACACAAAGACAACTTTTACTTCCAGGGAACCTTGTGCTTGAGAGGAATGACATTACCGTATTAACGAGACATTTAGAAGTTGGGATAACTATGAAAACCAAAAAAGACGCTTGGGAATACATATGCCTGCAAATAAATGTGTCTTTCTGTGAAATGCACTGGTATTTTTGAGTCTCAGAAGGGTGAATATATTGCAGTCTACAAACTACTGCTACAGGTTCTAGGACAATAAGGCAATTATGTTCAACTACACTAGACAACAATCATTCAATATAATTTGGCTATAGAAAAATGAACATAAATATTTTAATACATAAATTAACCTTGCTATACATGTCAATGCGAACTATATTGAAATGTAATGTAGGCTATAATTCAAAATATTAATTGCCTTTACTAGGAGGAGCTCACTCCATATATTAGTCTTATGATTTAGGAGTCCTCGCGAGGACACAGATTTAGGAGCTGGTTTTAGCACTAAAATGCTTTATGAAAATCTCTTACACCAAAAATTTAGGAGTCCTAAAATTTGGAGTGACATGCACATTATTTTTAAGAGTTTCTCCTAAATCAGTGAGTTAGGAGCTACTTTTAGCCTTAAAATGTTTGTGAATACTGGCCCTCATCTGCAATGGGGGTTGAATAAACTATTCCACATTCTAAACCTCATTTGAACGGTCAAGCATGGTGGTGACGGTGTCATGGTTTGTGGATGCTTTGCTCCATCAGGATCTGGATAACCTGCAAAAGTTACAGGAAGTATGAATTAGGCTTTGCTTCAGAGGATTCTACAGAAGAACATCAGGCCATCCCTCTTAGAGGTGAAGTGGAAGCGCAGCTGGGTTATGCTGCAAAAAACTTAACACACAAGCAAGTCTACATCAGAATGGAAAAAGAAGAAGAAATGTAAAGTTTTGGAATGGTTTATCTAAAGTCTAGCCCTAACTCCCTAGACCTAACCAATCAATCAGTCTAAAGTCTAGCCCTAACTCCCTAGACCTAACCAATCAATCAGTCTAAGGGTGCTGATAACTTCTTCATACAGGGAACGGTGGTGTTGCAAAATTTTATTTAATGAATACATTAAATATCTACCTTATGTTTGTTTTATTTGTTCATTCAGGATCCATATTATCCAATATTAGTTTTTGGTTAACGATCTGGTGACACTGTCAAAAATGCAGAAGATCATACAAGAGGCAAATACTTTTTTAATGTCATAGAAAAGTACATTGTCAATGAATTCCCAATACTAATTCCTAACATGCTGTTTGTTTTAAAGGTATACTTGGATGTCCCTCTTGCTAAAGACCCTGAGATCAAGTTTCCATTGGTTATTATCCCTTCCGGCTTTCAGTCCATCCTCTCGCCAAACATGCCTGTCAGGGTTGAAGAATTAATCGAAGGTGGTCCGAGTAACAGTGACTTCCCATCTTATACGGACTTTGGATCACGTCTTCCTGCTGTGGGTCCAAGCTTATATCCATCAGCTCCACCGGCGTATCCTGAACCTGCAGCCATTGGAGGAAGTTATTATCCGGACCCACAACAGCCATGCCCTTACCCAACTGGGCCGGTTTTTCCTCAACCACCGCTTTATTCAGCAACGTCCACCCAAGTAATTCATGCACCTTCCTCTTTTCAGGAACAACATCCTCCATCATATGGTTCCCTATTTCCTCCATCAGCACTCGAAACACCTGGCCCAACTTCCATTAAAAGCACTAATCATTGATAGATTTGTGAGGCCATTTCATTTTTATGCTGCTACAGACAACTTGTGCATTTCTTGTAAAAATCAGCGTTTGGGCCCCTACATGATTATGTCTTTGCCCTCATTGTTGTCTAGACAGTCAATGTACAGCTATACTATATTGCATTCATTCAATTCAGCCATTATGTGAGTTTAGCAAATTAGAACATGCATCAGTAAAGTTATATTTAGGAAGCAAAGCAAAATTGAAGAGACTCCATATATACATGAAATGTTTGGCTTTCAAATAAATATTTTTGCTATTGGCTATGGTGTAGTTATTGTGCAGATCCAGTCTTTATTAATGTAATGTTTCAATGAAGAAACAATGATTTTCACAGCTCATCTTCTGTCTACCGCTGATATAGGTCAAACTAGCTAGTAAACAAATGTTACAGGCTGAACTTTCACTTATAGGTCTCATTTATCTCAGGATTTATTGATTTTACATTGATATGTAACTGATTGATACCGTGTAAATGTAGAGATGTTTTTTGATATTGTAACTTTGATGATAGAGATAACAAATTACTCACATCTAGAATTGATTAACAGTGAGCACTGAGCACCATAATTAATTGTACAGTGACCATTTGTTATTTTGGATCTGAACTCTAGTAGCCTAGAAATCTAGATGCACCCTAGCGGCAGCAAATGTAATTTGCAGCTAAGGTCAGTCTAGCAACTCTCCCTTGGCTTGCGAGCTGGAAAAAAATTCTGGTCAGGCCAATCACATTGTCTATAGAGTAGGTGGGTGGGCTTAACGTAATTACGGGAAAACAAAGTAGATGGCTGCTGCTGCTGGTGAACAGATGTCTTTCGAATCGGCTTTGGCTGCGACTCTGGAAGACTGTAGTTAAGTTTTCCTTTGAGAAAAAAACGGCACTAAAGTCATTCTTACAAAAGGAAGATGTGTTCGGAGTTTTGGCGACCGGATACTTCGTGGCTCTGGTTGGTTGTGGAATTTGAAAGACAACTGTTTATCCCGCCCCTCGGATTGAGCCCTGCCAATAGTGAGTTCCCAGACCCAACATCTTGATGTGGGTTTGGCTTGTCAGGCTAGCACTCTAGCACTTTGGGATTGAAAGATTACAACAACAATGAGGTTGAAGTGCAGACTGTCTGGTTTAATTTGATGGTATATTCATACATACTGGATGAACCGTTCAGAAATAACAGTACCTTTTGTACATGGTCCCTTACATTTTTGGGCACCGTAAAACATTGGATAGTTTTACATAATGTAGATTAAAGTAATAATTGTCAATATTTGGTCAAATTTCCTTTGCCTGCAATGACTGCTTGAATTCTGCAATGCATCAACATCACAAAATAATTCTAAATTCAATGGCAGAAGGATGAATAAACAATGTTTGTAGATGTTAATTGTCTTATAGATTATAAACCCTGTGATTTGAATCTTGAATTCTGAGTGCCTAAAATCTGTGGTATATAAAATATAACAAAAAACTAATTTTTCTATATGTAAGATTTTTAACTGCAATAATTTTGTGGTATATACTCAACATACCGCAGATGGTACTCAGGCTCTCCAATATCAACAGCTGTTAGCTGTGGTGTAATGGCCATATACCACAACTCTTGTGCCTTTTATTGCTTAGGATTTTAATTTTAAAGTTAATTGTTCTGCTTTTCAGAACCACGTCTGATGAAAGTTTACACTCTACATTATGAGAGATTCATTTTGAAAGTATTTTGTACATTACATTATTATGTAACCTCAATGTCAAAGTTTTATTGAGCTGAATAATTTCAAAATATAGCTGTAAATCTCACTTCATACAGGTTTAAAGAGTATAAGTGAACAATGAAAGACATTTAAAAAGTAATGGGTGATCCATTGTGTCAAAGTCCTTCATCAATAAACTTCCTTCATCAATAAATCAATAAACAGAGCTGCACAATGCTTCCTTTTATCCACACAACTTATAATGTCATCTAAAAAAGAGCGCAACTGCTGGTTAATAATTTCTTTCAAAAATGTTCACTAAACAAGAAAGCTGAGAGATAGGTCTGTAGTTGTTTAAATCAGTTTTTCTCAAACTTTTTTCAATATTGTACCCCCCCCCCGAATTGCCTTTTTAAGCCAAGTACCCCCTGACCAGCGCCAAGTACCCTCTGACCAGCGCCAAGTACCCCCTGACCAGCGCCAAGTACCCCCTGACCAGCGCAAATCTTATTTGGTAGATTTCTATATGAAGAGGTACAATACAGTGCCGGCAGTGATAGATTCACTAAACGATAACCTACTTTATACAAAAACATTTAAATGCTACATTTCAAATGTTTAGAATCCATCTCTTAATTCCTTCATTATTATAGTATAATTATTTTAGGAATTATGTATTGAATATTTTTACTCCAAAGTACCCCTAGGGGTACACGTACCCCCATTTTAAAAACAAAACTGGTTACAATCACTGAGATCCCATTTAAAAAGTGGAAGTACTAGAGCAGACTTCCAAGCTTTAGGATAATACCTGTTAAAATGGATATGTTAAAACTGTGTGCAAGTGGCTCAGCAATAATAATTTCTGCGAGCTGAAAGAGAAATGGATTTAGATCATCCACACAGTATCAGTTTTTGTATCAAGGTAATTGGCTGAAATGAGAAAGATGCTTGTCTCAGCATGGTACTGGTATCATAATCAGTCCTTTCTGGGGCTTTATATCATTGCCAATTCCACTTTAAATAAATTTCCACCTGTAACAAATTGTTCATTCAAGGCATCACAAAACTCAATTTTGTCAGTTACAGTTAGAATCAAGAATACCGTAATCGAATTTGGAAAAAAGGAGTAGCTACTTCGTTTTAGGTATTTTATAACTTCCCAGAATTTAGTTGGATCACCATGACTGCTAGAACTTGTATTATAGTCAATAATAACTTGATTTTGCCTTTTTTATCGATGGTACACTTGTTTCTGAGTTGCTTGAATATCTGCCAGTCACCAGCAAAACCAGTGTGTCTGGCCTTAGACCAGGCTGTTTGGAGGTGAACCATGGGTTACTCTTTCTTTAAATTTAGATTTATAAGTCTTCATAGGGGCATACTTGTCTGCAACATAGTTAAAAATACTTGAAAACATTTCAAAGGTAGTAGTACACCCAGTGATATCACCATGGCTGCTCCTAGACGCTGAAGAGGATCTGGGTTTGCTGGACGTCCTACATGGTGCAGAGTTATTGGAGATGGGGGGGTAGAACAGCACACCAGGACTAAATACTATAGGTATCTGCAAGTGTATACATATGGATCTAAGGACTCTCACTCAGGGAGAGTAGGAGCTGCGTTTGGGGTGCCTGAGTTTGGGTTGACACTTGTGAAAAGGTTGACGGATCAGCTCGGTAGCTGTATGCAGGGGCGCTGCTAAGGATTTTGGGCCCCATGAAAATAATCTTGACAGGGCCCCCAACACAGCTGAGACAGGGCTTCTCTGGGCCCCCTCTTAGTCATGGGCCCCGAGAATCAACATCCTTTACCCCCCCTTTACAGCGCCCCTGGCTGTATGGCATTTTAGTGGGTGGAGAAGGTCTGGCCGAATAGTGTGGTTGTGTGCTCTGATCGTAGGCAAGACTTGGTGTATGCAGTGCTTCTTTCCCTGTTCAGAGTCATGCAAGTGGGGGTGTCAGTCTACTTCCTGTTGGTCCTGGCCCATGTCCTGGCCCATGTCTGTGTGAGCTAAAGGGGCTTTGGGGCAAGAGGTGATGGATGTTGACATACCACTTAGTAAATCTGAGGCGAAAGGGCTTATTAAAGCCAACTTGAGAAAGAGGTGGCAGGAACTGTGGGACAATGAGGGGAGAGGGAGACACATACAGGACATTCAGGGTATTGTAGGATCTAGGAAGTAATCCGGGAAAGAATTAGAAGGAGGAAACAATCATCCCCATACTTAGACTGGGACATACTAGGTTGAATGATACCTTATGAGTTATTTGCAAACATCCTTCTGGAGAGTGTAATTATTGTGTGGACAGGTAGTCAGTCCAGAATGTACTATTTGTGTGTAGGAAATTGAATAAGCAGAGGGATGATCTCAGGAGGTGACTGAGGGAGAGGGGTGTGTTTTACTGCTAAAACAATACTAAGTTAGCCCTCTGGGAATTAGGTTTTTAACTGTTTGCAGTTCTCCAGTCCACTGGTCTCATAAACAGGGTATAGGGGAAGGTGTAGAGAGTGTCATATAGCTACTGGATTGGTGTTAAAGATGGTATATATTATGGGTAGAAATAGGGCTAGTGTGACTCTAGACTACTTTGTACAGTGTAGGGTGTATTATTGGAGGTATGGGCACTATGTTCCCACCCTATTTATGGTTCCACAGTCCAGCACAGTTGGTAATTGTAATGCACATTTCAGTTGAGGGCCAACCGCCAGTTAAACTTCATAGTAGTAGTGAGGGGCATTCCAAATCACTAAAGTGAACTGAACCTTTCATTTCTTTTAAGAGATTCAGATCTTTTTAATCACTGAATCTATTAATGAATATTTTTGTTCCCCTGTTTAATTCCATCTTTATCTTATGATTGGACCATATTTTTTTCTCTAATAGCACTTAATTCAATGTTTCCAGCACACGTGAATAGACTTGTAGTCACAAGGTTGCCAGTTCGATACCCGACTGAGCCACAATGTCATTGTGCCCTTGGGCAAGACAACTTACCCTAATTGCTCCCAGGTCATTGCTGAAAATACTAAATTAATCTTAATCAATAAAGGTAAAAAAACAATATTGATGAAAACAACAAACATAAATAAGCACATAATATTTACAAAAGTGGACTCCCTATCATGGCATTAACCGTGTCTTAAGTAAGGAACTTAATGCAATACAGCTGACATGATCACTGACCAGAAACACCTGTTGTAAGAATTGTGAGTGATATACAGCGGGTGAAATAAGTATTGAAAACATATTTCCAGATGTTGGTAAAAACCCAAGTAATCCATAAATACAAAGAAACCAAAACAAATAAATTCAGAAATTAAGTTATGTGTAAAAATGTGAAATGACACAGGGAAAAAGTATTGAACACATGAAGAAAGGGAGGTGCAAAAAGGCATGGAAAGCCAAGACAACTACTGAAAAACATCAGTAATTAAAAAGCAATCCAGCCCCCTGGCAGTACAAATAAATATAATCTGGTTTAGTCCCAACTGATGGCCTACAAAAAGGTCTCATTGCCAATGTGTCACAAAAGAAACATCTCATGATGGGTAAAAGCAAAGAGCTGTCTCAAGACCTTTGCAACCTATATGTTGCTAAAAATAATGATGGCATTGGTTATAGGCACATTTCTAAGCTTCTGAATGTTCCAGTGAGCACTGTTGGGGCCATAATACGGAAGTGGAAAGACAATCATTACACCATAAATTTGTCTCGATCAGGGGCTGCTCGCAAGATTTCTGGAGTGAAAAGAATAATCAGAAGTGTTGTCCAAGAGCCAAGGATCACTTGTGGAGAGCTTTAAAAAGTCCTGCAATTAGCAGGTACTGTTGTCTCAAAGAAAACAGTAAATAATGCACTCCACCACCATGGCCTGTATGCTCACCACGCAAGGCTCCATTGCTGAAAAAAAGCATGTTGAAGCTCATTTAAAGTTTGCTGCACAACATTTGGAAAAGCCAGTGAAAAACTGGGAGAATATAGTGTGGTCAGATGAGAGCAAAATTTAACTGTTTGGATGCCATAATACACACCATGTTTGAAGGAGTAATGGCACTGCACATCACCCTAAAAACATCATACCAACAGTGAAGTTTGGAGGTGGGAACATCATGTTGTGGGCCTGCTTTTCAGAAAATGGTACTGGCAAACTTCACATAATTGAAGGAAGGATGAATGGGCAAATTTACCAAGACATTCTTGACAAAAATCTGCTGCCATCTACCAGGATGATGAAGATGAAGCGAGGGTGGACATTTAAGACAATGCTCCCAAACACACAGCCAAGGAAACTATCAATTGGTTTTAAAGAACTAAAAATAAAGCTGCTAGAATGTCCCAGCCAATCACCTGACTTAAATCCTATTGAAAACCTATGGAAAGAACTAAAGATCAAGATTCAAAGATGAGGCCCACGGAACCTTAAAGATTTGAAGACTGTTTGTGTTGACGAATGGGCCAAAATAGGCTTTTGTACAAAGTATTAAATGAATATCAGTAAGCGTGTTCAATACTTTTTCCCTGCTGTGGGCATGTTTTTCATCGGCAGGAACTGGGAGACTAGTCAGGGTTGAGGGAAAGATGAATGCAGCAATGTACAGAGACATCCTTACTGAAAACGTGCTCCAGAGTGCTCTGGACTTCAGACTGGGGCCAAGGTTCATCTTCCAACAGGATAACGACCCTAAGCACACAGCCAATATATCAAAGGAGTGGCTACATGACAACTCTGTGAATGTCCTTGAGTGGCCCAGCCAGAGCCCAGACTTGAACCTGATTGAACATCTCTGTAGAGATCTGAAAATGGCTGTGCACCAACGCTCCCCATCCAACCTGATGGAGCTTGAGAGGTCCTGGAAAGGAGAGAAACTGCCCAAAAATAGGTGTAACAAACTTGTAGCATCATACTCAAAAAGACTTTGAGGCTGTAATTGCTGCCAAATTTAGGTTTAGGCATTAGAATTTAGGCTTAGGTGTTAGGAATAGGCCAGGTTTTGGCATTCAGTTATTGAGGATGTAAGGCAACAGAGATTTCCGGTCCCCACTAGGATTAAAAAAAAGTGTGTGATGATCCAATATGGTGACAGAAGTATCTATTGGCCTCGTTTTGCGGTAAACTTTAGTGATTCTCTTGTCAGTCAAAACCATGTTGCATCAGTACCCTGCTATTATTTTTATTTTTACACAACACTGAATATTACATTTAGAAATACATCATTAAATATGTTACTTTTCTACTTATTATTTTATTTATCATTGAAATTATATATTTCCCTTTTTATGTATTTACTTCATGGTGCATATATTTATTTAATAAAGTCCCTTAAATTCCTCCATACACTGTCAGTGGGGAACATTGATGCTATGGAAAGCCATTTTTGTCAATATTAAATAAATAAATATGGCTATGAAATAAGTCCTGAAATAAATAAATGACACAATAAATATATAAATATTTAAATATAAATATATAAACACAGTCCAATAAAATATTAAATTGTTTTTTATTTCATAATGGTGTTTTTCAAAGGAAACCTTTTATTTATTTCAGGGGAATTTTAT